>JAWNKX010001034.1:0-57229 GCA_035041755.1 Cacoxenus indagator | reverse complement strand
GCTCTAAAAAATGTAATTAAACATAATTACATTTTAAAAACGCTGCAGATAAATGAGGTGATACTACAAACAAAAGATTCCACCAGTTACTCCACAGTTATTAAGATGCTGCACGAGCACAGAACGAAATACTACACGTTCAAACCGAAGGAAGAACGTGGATTTAAAGTATTGCTCAGGAATATGCACCACGCCACTGACATTAATGAATAAAAAAAGAACTTCTCGACCTAGGGCATGAAGTCATAAACATCCATAATGCACAACAAAAAGTCACGAACAAACCGCTTCCATTATTCTTCATTGAATTGTAAAACAATAAAAACAACAAAGATATTTAAAACATAACCACACTACTCTGCACGAAAATCATTTTTGAGCCCCCACACCATAAACGCATAATTTCGCAATGCTCAAATTGTCAAAAATACGGCCACACGAGAAATGTCTGCACCAGAGACCCGATCTGTGTCAAATGCGCCGGTAAACACAAAACAATCGACTGCAAAATTGAAGCCAACGGTCAAATAAAATGTGCATTAGGCGGTGCTGCACACACTGCAAACTACAAAGGTTGTGAGATATACAAGGCACTGAAAATAAAAAGATTTCCATCCCCTAGAGAAATTATCCACCAAGTTCCGGCTTAGACAGTAGCAGTACCTCCAATCGAGACCCAAAACTTAAACAAAATTAAGACCGGTTTATCTTACGCTCAAGTAGCTAAGGATAAGAATGACAACAATAATGGCAATAAGAATAAGAAGGAACAACTCACGAATCCAACCAATGAATACATAAGTAGACGCAAAACTGATATTACTGAGATGAAAGACAACAATTGTTTCAACAATATAATAAACCTCATAACAATTCTCATATCGAAGATGGAAAAACAAAATGGAAACTAAATTAAGGAAAATAACTTGAAATGCAAACGGACTGGAAAACCATATTGACCAATTACAAATACTTTTTCATGACAACAGCCCTATAGGGCCCTAATCTCCGAGACACATTGCACAAACAAACACTTTACACAAGTTAGAGGGTACAAAGTGTATACCACAAACCACCCCGATGGCACAGCGCACGGTGGAACAGCCATAATTATCAAGCAGTGCATAAAGCACGACGAGCTTGAGCCTTAACAGCACAACTACAAATTAATGATCTCGTAGGACCACTCACAATATCTGCTGTATATAGCCCACCAAAACACAATATTACAGACACATAATATAAGAATTTCCTCAACTCTCTCGGACAACGCTTCATTGCAGCCGGTGATTACAACGCGAAACACACTATGTGGGGATCGAGGCTAACGAACAAAAAAGGCAAAAATCTCTTCAGCGCTATGCAGTTCACAAACTCTAAACACTTGAGTACAGGCGAACCAACATATTGGCCAACAGACATTAATAAAACACCCGACTTGATAGATTTTTTCATCACAAAGAACCTGGACATTCGGAAATGTAAAATCTTATCACGATTCGAACTGTCGTCAGACCACAACCCAATAGAATTAATATATGACTCGCACGTTACGCCTACACATGCAAACAGACTTCAGTACAACAACAGAACTGACTGGCATACTTATAAGGAATACATTGACATTAATATAATGACCAACATCCCTCTTAAATCTAATGAGGACATCGAGTCAGCGATAGTATTCCTGAATGACACCATTATTAAAGCAGTCATACAATCGACACCAAAAAAGAAGCAGCAAAATTGGACATTCTACACACAACCTCAACTACGACGACTATTAAATAAAAAATGTAAACTACGGAAAAGCTGGCCAACCACAAGATCTCCTGACACAAAAAGACAGTACAACAAGGCAACTAAAGAGGTTAAAAAATGATTCAGGTATTAAAAAAAAAACAATTAACATCATAGCTCAAGAGTTTAACACCCACGAGTCAAATGGACTACTCTTTATGGAAAGCTACTAAAGGATGGACAAATAAAAGTAATCATCGGGTTCCTCTAAAAATGGAAAACGGGTTATGGGCAAATACGAACTTGGGCAAAGCGGAAGTATTAGCGGACTATTTCGAAAGGGTTTTTACAGAAGTCGCCACCAACTCAGATGATCCAAAACTGAACACAGATACTAGGAGAGGTTCAGAACATATAAAACATGAAAAGACCACCAGAGGAGAAATAAGCATAAATGAAAAATCCAAGCATAAATGTCTGGATATGACAAAATAAATGGGAAACTCCTGAGAGAACTACCTGTAAAAGCTATAGAATATCTAAGAAACATATTTAAGGCTATGTTCAAACTAAACTATTTTCCGAGAGTCTGGAAAGTAGCTGAGATTATTGCGATCCCGAAACCAGGGAAGGATGCATCAAAAGCAGAGTCTTATAGACCAATCAGTCTACTCCTTGTAATCTCAAAAATCTTCGAAAAGATATTAAGAAGTAGACTATTGCCAATAATAGAACGCGGGCACATCATTCCAAATCACCAATTTGGTTTCCGAAGAAGTCACTCAACGATACAACAAGTGCACAGAGTTACGCACAAAATTCTAAATGACATTGACGATAATAAATTTTGTATTGGACTCTTCTTGGACGTGGAAAAAGCTTTTGACAAGGTTTGGTATAAAGGACTCAAAGGGAAACTTAACAATATATTCCCTCAAAACATAACACATCTATTAACATCATATATCACAGGTAGATATTTCGTAGTTAAATACTCAGATGAATACTCAACCCTTAGAGAAATAAACTTAGGAGTTCCACAGGGAAGTGTGCTAGGACCTTTATTATATACCCTATACACAGCAGACGTACCATATCCCACTTAAAATTCGTCGATGATTGCAACTTTCGCCGATGACAAAATACTTCTAAATTCTCATAAAAACATAAATACTGCAACATCCACGTTGCAAGTAGACTTTAATAAAACACTTGACTGGCTTAGAAAGTGGCATATTAAAATAAACAGTACAAACAGTACAAACAGTACAAGTTATATACACTACTAAGACTAGATTCACACCAATCCATATAAATATTGACGGAGACAACGTAACCATTCAAAAAGAAGCCAAGTACTTAGGATTATATATTGACAGTAAACTAAACTGGAAACACCATTTACAAAAAAAGCGTGACCAAATCAAAACGAAAGTCAGACAACTGCCCTGGCTGCTCAAGATAAATTCAAACATTTCATTTGAAAACAAGCTTCTAATCTATAAGACAATTAATACACCAATTTGGACATATGGAGCCGAAATATGGGGAGTTGCCAAAAAATCAAATATAAAGTTAATCCAGAGGCAACAATCAAAAATTATTCGCACCATCACAAAAGCCCAATGGTATATCACCAACACGGACCTTTATCGTGACCTGCGAATTGCGACAGTAGATGAGGAAATAATCAATTTAAGCAGAAAATACCAAACCAAACTTTCCTAGCATTCAAACGATGGTGTGAACACATTACCATTAGATGAACTAACTCGGCAACGTAGGCTAGAAAGGGTGAGACCAGTGGACTTCACATAACACATTACTTCACTACATTACTTACTCATTGTTAATTGGTGTTATCTTTAATTGTTTATTTATTGTTAAAATACATGTATTGTTAAATTCCAGTCAAAACACGACTTTGCAAATTGATTGTAAAATTGAAATTCACCCACTTGTCCTAAATATTAATCTGTACAATAGTTGATTTATTTTTCTATAATAGACAATGTACTCTTCTTTTGGGAAAATAAAAAAAAAAATAAATTTAAATAGCAAGCGTAGTTCGCCAGAATTGCCGTTAGCTGAAAAGAAAACGAACGCATTCAACGAAGAGAGCCAAATAAACGATAGGAGAAAACGGATTAACAAGACATAGTTACAATTTGTTTCTCTCTCCACTTTTGCACTTACAGGGTGAGACTTTTTAATATATCAGTGCCGTGATCACCAAATTCTGATTGTTATGAGCGGGACATGCCAAAAAGGAGAATAGGTGAAAATTCCCATGAGCCAACTCTTTCGGACATAATGAGCGCTATACGAGAGACGAAAAATGTCTGTAATCGTCAGCTAGAATCGATATCCAGTGCCATGGCAACAAAAGAAGATAGCTCTGGACTAAGACCTCATATGACAGAACAGTTGGATGCCCTAAAAAAAGAAAATTGAGATCTGAAAATGGAAATGGAAAGACTTAAAGCAGAGAAAGAACTTGAGCGGAGAGAAGTAAGGAAAATAGTAGACCAGAAGAAGGAAAAGAGTCCAAAACACGAGAAATCTAAAATAGATCTTTCGGACATATGTGCAATAATCAAATCATCGACACCTAGCCAAATAACTATGACAAATAAATATAAGAGTAAATTGTTTGACGCACAATGCAAGAAAGCTAGGGATAAAACATTTGTTGATATAATAATCTACGATAATCTGGAAGTATACTCGACAAGGAAAGATATATATCAGCAAAAAATGACTATGGAAAATTGTGCAATGTAAAAAAACAACAATACTCATTAAGCTTAGAGCAGAGTAACTAATGTGACTAACAGAAAGGATTGGTGGATGCTAGTAAAGGTAATTAAAGGTATGCATTATCAGACTCAAGTATATCATCTGAGGATTTCGCAAGTTATTTCAAAAAATTACTTACCCGTGCCTAAACCCCATTGAAATCCACTATGTTCCATATATGAACTATGTTCCATAGAGATGAAGATTTGGATAAGCCGTTTAAAGTACATGAAATTAAAAATATGCTGTCAAAAATTAAAGTGAACAAAGCCCCAGGGCAGAACAGAGTGCCATAGGAATTTTTTATGCTTCGTACGAGTTTTTAAATGAACTAGCAAAAACCTTCACAAATATTGTAAACAGTAGCCAACCAGATGCCGCAATCATGCTAAGCAAAATATTTCTTATTTTTAAAACGGGAGATCCAAACCAATCTGAGAATTATAGGGGAATCTGGGAATTATAGGGAAAGCCTACTGCTCAGCCAAAATTTTGATGGGAATTTTGCACGAGCGTCTTACAGCGAGGGTTACTAAAATAATAAGCTTAATGAATATCAAGCTGGATTTGGGAAGAATTATTCAACGATTGACAATATCTATATATATGCAATAGTCCAATTAAAGTTTGCTTAGAAAAAGAAAGCCTATGCATTTTTTGTAGACTTTACAACAGCGTTTGACAGAATACCACGTAACCTCCTCATTTTTAAACTTCATCAATTAGGCGTTTCAAGTAAAATTGTAAAATTCATTAAAAATTCATATACAGACAAACTAAACGTGCAGTATGGACCGGAACCGAATTGTCTAATGGATTCCAAACGCAGAATGGGGTTAAACAGGGATATTTACTGTCACTTTTGCTATTTCTCCGATCTCCATGACAATCTAGGGGGTAGATTTCAAGTCGATAATATGAATATAAGACTCCTGCTGTATACAGACGATATAGTGATCCTTGCAGACTACATCAATATGCTGCAGTCTACGATAAAAGAATTGGAAGCGTACTGTGATATTTCTGGATGGATGTTAAAGATGTTAATAAGTTAGAGATAATGACGTTCCGTAGAGGAGGTCGACCATCAGCTGGGGAAAAGTGGTATTTTAAAGGAGCGGAGGTTAAAGTGGTAACACAATATAAATATCTAGGAGTAACATTGACCCGGAATATGTCATTTGTTACCCATATCTTAAACAAGAGGGTAGAGTCAAAAGTAGCAATAAACTCACAATGAAAATCATTTCTTGGCAAAAAGACTATCACACTGACTACAAAATGAAATCTTTTTTTAGCTGCATGTAAGTCCATCCAAACTTATGGAGCCCAAGTGTGGGGTTATTCACACTACAATGAAGTAAATACATTAGAGAGATACTTCGTCAAGCGGGTATTTCAATTGCCAGAATGCACTCCTATCTACATAATTTTCATAGAAACAGGAATCGAAGACGCCTACTTATAGACGATAAACTTACACCTAAATTACATAACAAGAACTTTATATGACTACAACTGCAATAGATTGCCACATATTCTAACAAAAGTATTAATGACAAAAGGAACTATCTGGCATACACAACTACTGGATTATATGCAAAATCTTAGTATACACTTAACAAACGGATTGAGTCGGAGGACATGGTCTAATAAATGTGTGGAGTTGTTAGTGGCAATAAACCATCAACAAGTACAACATTATTTATTTCTTACTTATCGACTTAGTAGGTACGCAATGACCACACACTGATCTCACATGGGTCAGGCCAAGGTAGCATCAAAATTCACCCAGTCACATAGACTGGGCTCAGCTGGTCTTAATTGCTAATATCTTTGGTGATCATGCGATACCAAAGCTAATGTCTACGTACTAAATATTTGGCTACAGATAAAAACATCATCAGCCATTAATCATCATGCAAGATTAAACTAAAGCTAATATTAAATTTAGAATTCAATACCTACAATAACATAGACTATATAAACAAGGAGGAAAAATTTAGGTTACCAGTATAGAAAATAAGTTATGCATTAATTCAATGATGCCAATTTAGTTTTCATAACATAAGAAGAGGTGGGAGGAGCAGCACACGCAAAGTGGGTATTAAAAGATTTGCATAAGACATTGAGTGGATCATGTTGCAAATAAGAAGCTCTACAAAAGGGAAGAGTAATAGGAGAATAGTTTCTAGTTGGACGTGCTGGTACACTAAAGTTAATCATTCTAAGTAAGAAAGGTGAGTTAAGACTACCACAAATAAGGTTATACATAAAAGTTACACCAATGACCGTTCTACGACTAGACAAGGTAGGGAGGTTAATCAATTTAAGACGACACCGATAAGATGGTATGCAAGCATTTGGATTCCAGTGCAAGTTTTTTAGAGCAAAAGGTAGAAATTGCTTTTGCACCTACTCAATACCAGTGAAGTGTATAGTACTTTGGTAGTATACAATCATCAAATTCCTTAGACCAGCATTTAATATAGCCAAGGACACCTCTAGCTTTAGGACCGAAGTGGAAATTTGGGTACCGAAATGCAACTTCGAGTCCATCAAAATACCAAGGTCGTCAAACTGGGATATACGATCTAAACTATTTGAGTTAATGTAATAAGAATTTGAAATAAGGGCTCCGCGAAAAAGGCCATAGCTTTGCATTTATATGTAATGAGGTTTAAATAGTTCTTGGAACACCAACGAGATAAAGAGTCTATGTCACTCTGAAGGAAAATCCCGTGAGAAGGGTTATTATGGCGGAAACATAGTTTTACATCATCTGCATACATTAAAATCTGAGATTGTTTGATGACGGTAGGTAGCTCATTAATAAAGATGTTGAAAAGCAAAGGCCACAAATGACTGCCTTGGGGAACACCTGAGGTTACCACTAAAGACTTAGCATTACCATTAGAGACTTAAAAAGTACCCTTTGCGTGCGATGATCAAGGTAAGATAGCAGCCATCGGACCAATGGAGAAGAGAAACCAAAAGCTTTGAGTTTGGTTATGAACAAAGCATGCGTTACAATATAGAAAGCTTTACTGAAGTTGGTGTAGATAACATCAGTTTGGCTACCTACCGAGAAGTTGTGATTGACAATAGAAGGAATTTCCAATAGATTGATTACCGTTGAACGGTTCCCTACAAAACCGTGCTGCGATATATGCAACAATGGGAGAATATAGAACTGTAGATGATCAGTGATAATCTGCTCAAACAACTTATGAATTGCAGCTTGGCAATACTTCTGTAGTTCGATATAGCGGACTTACTACCCTTTTTGAATAAGGGAATTATATAGGATTCTTTCCAACCACTTGGCATAGACGAAGTAATAAGGGATAAATTAAATAAGGTACAAAGGGGAATATATAAGTTGTCAGCACAGCTTTTTAAAATACAACTAGTAATATTATCCGGACCAGGAGAAAAGTAAAGTTTAATCAATTTTAGATATCGTAAAACAATACTGCCGTGAATAAACGGCAAATTGAAGTGATTAAATTCATAAATTTTATAAGGGTAAGGAGAATTATTTATACAGGCACTATTAGAGTAGGTGCCCTGGAAAAATTTAGCAAAAAGGTTCGCAATCCCATTATTAGAGCTATTTGCAACTCCATCAAACTCCATACTAGTTGGAAATAACTCTTATTTGTTTTTGCTTTCGATGAATTTAAGAAAATTCTTGGGATCCTGATTAATATTTACTTTTACTTTGCGCAAATAATTACTATAGCAAGATTGATTGGAAATGTTGAATTTACTACGAGCCGCGGCATAACTCGCATAATCAGTTGCGGAACAAGGGCATTTAAATTTTTTAAATAACCGATTTCTAATATTTTTTAGACGTACCAAATTTATACAAAACCAAGGCGGACGCTTAGAATCGCCGGTAACATGCACTTTAGGCACACATTTATTGATATAATCCAGCATAGTCGTGTTGAAAAAGCACACGGCAGTATCAATATCAGAAAAAGAATTTAATATTGACCAATCCGTGGAAGCAAGCAATGAGTTGAGAAGATTGAAATTAGTATGTTTAAAACTAAAAGCTTGTCTTGGCTTAGCACAGGTTGAATCACAGGCAGACAGAAGTTGGTTAAGAGTTAGTGTCACCTCAAGAGTGGGGTGATAGGTATCTTCTGGAATTGACATTAGAGAGGACCTCGAAAGTGAAGTATTTTCATGGCAATTAGCAAACACTAGGGCTAGCATAAGACGATAACGATCTTTACGAAACGTAGAGAGTTATTAAAAATTTCAGAATTGGGAATATCAGGGCGACGCCAAGTCTCAACGAAAACGATAATGTCAGAACTGAAAGAAAAACTTCCAAGACGAAATGAAGAAAGTTTAGACTTTAGCCCTCTAACATTTTGAAAATGTAGACTTAGTTTTTTGGAAATTTGGAAGAAGCGGAATATGAAGCTGAAGCAGTGACTGGTAAGGTAACCTGCAAAGCCTCAGATTTTTTCCTAGGACTAAACTCATGGACCACCATTTGGGCAGGCCATGAGGGTCACAAGTGACAGAAACTACTTCCATAGGAACTGAAAGGTTGATAGAAGAGCCTTCTCTAGGGTTAGAAAAATTCAACTTGTGAATATTAATATTCGAAAGGTTTCATGATTTTGATGAAATATAGCGTGCAACGTCATTACAAGTTGTCTCCTTATCCAACCTGGAAACAAAAACATGTTTACGAGTATCCAGCACCTTCAAAATACATGGCACTGGAGTAGGGGCAGTATTGGACTGCAAAGAACTCTTAGGGGGTGACAAAGTACGGGAGGAGTTACAGACTTTATTAGAAGATGAAGCAGAAGTTACAGTAGTAAGACAGGGAATAGAGCAAGATGAACAATTAGTGGAGGGAAAGTTGAAAGCGACAGATGAAGAAGTAATAGAGGGGATATTGGTAGAAAGGATCTACTGGAATTGGAGCGGGATGGGATAATTGGTTAGATATTGAAGAAAGTAAAGAATAATGAGTGGGTAAAGGTTGGGAAAAAGGGAAACAAGTTGGAGAAGTTGAAGCTGAAGTCACAGTAGTGAGACATGGAATAGAGTAAGTCGAACAAGTAGTGGAGGGAAAGTGGTTGACGGAGCTACCGGAATTTGAGCGGGATGGGACGATGGGGTGGATATGGAAGAAAGTACAGAAGAGTGACTGGGTAAAGGTTGGGAAGAAGAAGAACAAGTTGGAGAAGTTGAAGCTGAAGTCACAGAAGTAGGACAAGGAATCGAGGAAGCCGAACAAGTAGTGGATGCAATGTTCAAAGCGACAGATGAAGAAATAGTAGAGGGCATAATGGTTGAAGGAGCTAAAGGATTTGGAGTAGGATGGTGCGGTTGGGTATAAGTAAAATAAAGTACATAAGAGTAAGTGGGTAAAAGTTGGGAAGAAGTAGAACAAGTTGGAGGGGAATGACAAGAAGGGGGTTGATGAGACGAAAAAGATATAAGTGGCGCAGTGGTAGGCGCAAGATTGTGAGGGGATAATGGCGGCAATTGTACTGCATTAGCCGCTGGAGTCGAGTCAAAAGAGTACTCCATAAACATTTCTGCCCCAGCATCAAATTTTGAGGCGAGCTCAGTGAATAGTTTCTTAAGTTTTTGGTAGGTTTAGCCGTGCCGTAAAGTCGGTCATTGTCGCGACCAGTCAACGCAGCGCACTTAAGGTAGGCGACTTTATCTCACGTCCAACAAGAGACCCCTCTAAGCTTATCATTATTAAAGTTGTCCTTGTTGGTACAAGCCCGAATACAGCAACTCATTTTGCGCGAACTATAGAAACAAGATATAAAATAAAATAAAAGCAAAATAAATTAAATAAGATATGAAAAAAATTAATAAATAAAATGAAAATAAATGAAAAAAGAAGTAAATTTAAAAAAAAAATAAAAATAAAAATAATAAAACTAATAATAATAATATTAAAATAAAAAATAAAATAAATAAAATAAAAATTTATAAAAAAAATGTGGTATAAATTTATAAAAGTTTAAAAATTTATGAATAACTCTAATAAACAATATGTAAGCAAAAATAAAATAAATAAATAAAATAATAACAATAAAATAAATTTGAGAAAGAAATTTTTTTTTTTAATTTATTTTCAAAATTTATTTGTTAGTATCAACACACTGTGCAAAAGAGCTCAACGACTTAAGACCGAATTTTGACAGTCGCAGCTAGACAGACATAAAATTGCAAAGAGAAAAGTAAGTAAATAATATTTTCCCAGAGAAAAAAGAGGAAATACAGTTACTTAAAAATAATAAGTACTGTATGGAGAGCAAGAAGGAAGCAGAAAAAGACTAAAATAGCAAAAACTATTTTAAAGGGAGAGCAAAGCAAGAAAAAAGGAGATTGATCTCAATACACAGGAAAGCCAAAGTGAAGCTTTGTACTTGCCAAAAATAATTGAACATTGATAAGTACCAAATTTGTACAGGTGAAATGAGCCATACACCACGAATAAATTCACTTAACACCGGAAAGAAAATAAATATTAGTAACGATAAACGACAATAGACAAATTAATTGCCAAATGCTAATCAAAATCAAGCAGAAGCAATAAGAAAGACGACAATTTTCGCAAGCTTGCGAAATAATGTGCAACAACAATGGCACACAGCACAGAATACAACAACAACGAGAGCAGTGACGCAGAAAAGAATAACAACAACAGCAATTTTCGCATTGAAATATATATATTAATAAAGGACATAATTTTTGTAGTTCCAGTTTACCCTACTTAACGTCAATATTTTTTAATGAACACTATATGGTTAGAAAGCTGTGCATAGAATAATTGTAATGCCAATATATTAATGTCAAATCAGGAAAAAACAAGTGAGAAAATGTAACGTTAATAACAAGTATTGTAAAACTGATTGCCCTACTGAATTATCCCTATCAGTTACGATTTGTGATTGAGACTGCGACTTTAATAAGATTCTTGGGAAAGAATAAATTAAGATAAGGTCACATTCTGTATCGCATACGTTCACGAGTGACTCAAACTCTAATGTGTAGACGGCAAGAACCGAAGACTTAGAAACCGAATCTTTTATACATAATGTATATGTGTTATATATCATATGTACAGGCAGCATCTATATATTAATACGGAGACACGACTTCTGTAGTATCTTTTGTATACTGTATCATGCGGGCGGACGAATTCTGACCACTGGGCGATACTAGTTTATTGAAAAGCGAAATCAAAACGGTGGCGAATCTCCCCACACCCCCCACTATTCGACAAGTTCGAATTATTTGATCCTTTATATATTAAATGGTGTTATTAAATTTTGGATGTGGATGATAGATATGTAGCGTCAAAACCAAACTCTATCGCGCCACTTACTCACTCAGTTTTTTAAACATGCAACCCCATAAAACTGACAAAAAAAGACGACAAAAAAAACTGTAATTCGTGTTGGTATTCCAAGTGGAAATCGAATGAAAATATCAAAATTGGAGCTTAATGTGCAGTCGCTGTTGACACAATAACAAGAATTCGCACAGAGTTTTATCCAACAATATTAAAAATGGTTTGAAACAAAGCTTCTCAAAATTCAGAAATAAATGCTAGTGGGTCGAAGAACGAATGTATGTGCCACCCGTTACCAACATTCAATGAAGAAACACAAACTTAGGAAACGTACATGTAGCAATTGACGCAACATTTTCTGGCCTATTCGGTGAAGTCAGAAGAAAAACAAAAAGCCTATTTCCTTTCGTGGATAAGTACAGATATTATTAGTCAACCAAAACAGGGGAAACTATAAAAGAGAGTAAAAAAACTCTGGAAGTGAATTAGACATATACGAGAAAACAAAAGCAAAAGAGTAATAACGAAAAATCAAGCAAAAACTCGTTTCTAAATTCTTTCAAATCTGGTTCGGGCTGCTGTTACTCTCATTCAGATTCAGGAATGCAGAGAAATACTCTCGTCTGTTGAAAATTTCACTACGAACGTCTGGGTTATTATTATATTTTTATTTTTTTTTTTATTGTGAAAATAATATTTTTCATAACAAAGAACCTGGACATTCGGAAATGTAAAATTTTATCACGATTCGTTCTTATTCTTATTCATTCTAATATAATGACCGACATCCCTCTTAAATCAATTGAGGACATCGAGTCAGCAATAGTATTCCTGAATGACACCATTATTAAAGCAGTCATACAATCGACACCAAAAAAGAAGCAGCAAAATTGGACATTATACACACAACCTCAACTACGACGACTATTAAATAAAAAAAATTTACACTACGGAAAACCTGGTCAACCACAAGTTCTTCTGACACAAAAAGACAGTACAACAAGGCAACTAAAGAGGTTAAAAAAATGATTCAGGTATTAAAAAACAAACAATTAACATCATAGCTCAAGAGCTTAACACCCACGAGTCAAACGGATTACCCTTTATGGAAAGCTACTAAAGGATGGACAAATAAAAGTAATCATCGGGTTCCTCTAAAAATGGAAAACGGGTTATGGGCAAAGACGAACTTGGACAAAGCTAAAGTACTAGCGGACTATTTCTAAAGGGTTTTTACAGAAGTCGCCACCAACTCAGATGATCCACAACTGAACACAGATATTAGCAGAGGTTCAGAACATATAAAACATGAAAAGACCACCATAGGAGAAATAAGAAAATGCATTAATAATGACATAAAGGAAAAAAAGTCCCCTGGATATGACAAAATAAATGGGAAACTCCTGAGAGAACTACCTGTAAAAGTTATAGAATATCTAAGAAACATATTTAACGCTATGTTCAGACTAAACTATTTTCCGAGGGTGTGGAAAGTAGCTGAGATTATTGCGATCCCGAAACCAGGCAAATACGCATCAAAAGCAGAGTCTTATAGACCAATCAATCTACCCCTGTAATCTCAAAAATCTTCGAAAAGGTATTAAGAAGTAGACTATTGCCACTACTAGAACGCAGGCACATCATTCCAAATCACCAATTTGGTTTTCGAAGAAGTCACTCAACGATACAACAACTGAACAGAGTTACGCACAAAATTCTAAATAATATTGACGATAATAAATTTTGTATTGGACTCTTCTTGGACATGGAAAAATATTTTGACAAGGTTTGGCAAAAAGGAATCAAATGGAAACTTAACAATATATTTCCTCAAAACATAACACATCTATTAACATCATAATTCACAGGTAGATATTTCTTAGTTTAATACTCAGACGAATACTCAACCCTTAGAGAAATAAATTCAGGAGTTCCACAGGGAAGTGTGCTAGGACCTTTATTATATATCCTATACACAGCAGACATACCATATCCCACTTAAAATTCGTCGATGATTGCAACTTTCGCCGATGACACAATACTTCTAAGTTCCCATAAAAACATAAATACTGCAACATCCACGTTGCAAGTAGACTTTAATAAAACACTTGACTGGCTTAGAAAGTGGCATATTAAAATAAACAAAAACAAAACAGTACAAGTTATATACACTACTAAGACTAGATTCACACCAATCCATATAAATATTGACGGAGACGACGTAACCTTTCAAAAAGAAGCCAAGTACTTAGGATTATATATTGACAGTAAACTAAACTGGAAACGCCATTTACAAAAAAAGCGTGACCAATCAAAACGAAAGTCAGACAACTGCCCTGGCTGCTCAACCTAAATTCAAACATTTCATTTGAAAACAAGCTTCTAACCTATAAGACAATTACTACACCAATTTGGACATATGGAGCCGAAATATGGGGAGTTGCCAAAAAATCAAATATAAAGTTAATCCAGAGGCAACAATCAAAAATTATTCGCACCATCACAAAAGCCCAATGGTATATCACCAACACGGACCTTTATCGAGACCTACGAATTGTGACAGTAGATGAGGAAATAATCAATTTAAGCAGAAAATACCAAACCAAACTTTCCCAGCATTCAAATGATGGTGTTAACACATTACCATTAGATGAACTAACTCGGCAACGTAGGCTAGAAAGGGTGAGACCAGTGGACTTCACATAACACATTACTTCACTACATTACTTACTCATTGTTAATTGGTGTTATCTTTAATTGTTTATTTATTGTTAAAATACATGTATTGTTAAATTCCAGTCAAAACACGACTTTGCAAATTGATTGTAAAATTGAAATTCACCCACTTGTCCTAAATATTAATATGTACAATAGTCGATTTATTTTTCTATAATAGACAATGTACTCTTCTTTTGGGAAAAAAAAATAAATAAATTAAAAAAAATAAAAAAATATTGTGAAAGCCAATTTTGAAATTTTTTTTAAATATACCAGTATACATATACATATAAATTGTGTATAAAGTGCACAGCGAAATTTCTAGTTTAAACATAGAAAATTTTTTTCTTATACCATAATTTTGCATACAAATTCGGAATAGCAAGCGTAGTCCGCCAGAATTGCCGTTAGCTGAAAAGAAAACGAACGCATTCAACGAAGAGAGAGAAATAAACAATAGGAGAAAATGGATTAACAAGACATAGTTACAATTTGTTGCTCTCTCCACTTTTGCACTTACAGGGTGAGACTTTTTAATATATTAGTGCCGTGATCACCAAATTCTGATTGTTATGCGCGGGACATGCCAAAAAGGAGAATAAGTGAAAATTCCCATGAGCCAACTCTTTCGGACATAATGAGCGCTATACGAGAGACGAAAAATGTCTGTAATCGTCAGCTAGAATCGATATCCAGTGCCATGGCAACAAAAGAAGATAGCTCTGGACTAAGACCTCATATGACAGAACAGTTGGATGCCCTAAAAAAAGAAAATTGAGATCTGAAAATGGAAATGGAAAGACTTAAAGCAGAGAAAGAACTTGAGCGTAGAGAAGTAAGGAAAATAGTAGACCAGAAGAAGGAAAAGAGTCCAAAACACTAGAAATCTAAAATAGATCTTACGGACATATGTGCAATAATCAAATCATCGACACCTAGCCAAATAACTATGACAAATAAATATAAGAGTAAATTGTTTGACGCACAATGCAAGAAAGCTGGGGATAAAACATTTGTTGATATAATAACCTACGATAATCTGGAAGTATATTCGACAAGGAAAGATATATATCAGCAAAAAATGACTATGGAAAATTATGCAATGTAAAAAAACAACAATACTCATTAAGCTTAGAGCAGAGTAACTAATGTGACTAACAGAAAGGATTGGTGGATGCTAGTAAAGGTAATTAAAGGTATGCATTATCAGACTCAAGTATATCATCTGAGGATTTCGCAAGTTATTTCAAAAAATTATTTACCCGTGCCTAAACCCCATTGAAATCCACTATGTTCCATATATGAACTATGTTCCATAGAGATGAAGCCGTTTAAAGTACATGAAATTAAAAATATGCTGTCAAAAATTAAAGTGAACAAAGCCCCAGGGCAGAACAGAGTGCCATAGGAATTTTTTATTGATGCTTCATACGAGTTTTTAAATGAACTAGCAAAAACCTTCACAAATATTGTAAACAGTAGCCAACCAGATGCCGCAATCATGCTAAGCAAAATATTTCTTATTTTTAAAACGGGAGATCCAAACCAATCTGAGAATTATAGGGGAATCTGGGAATTATAGGGAAAGCCTACTGCTCAGCCAAAATTTTGATGGGAATTTTGCACGAGCGTCTTACAGCGAGGGTTACTAAAATAATAAGCTTAATGAATATCAAGCTGGATTTGAGAAGAATTATTCAACGATTGACAATATCTATATATATGCAATAGTCCAATTAAAGTTTGCTTAGAAAAAGAAAGCCTATGCATTTTTTGTAGACTTTACAACAGCGTTTGACAGAATACCACGTAACCTCCTCATTTTTAAACTTCATCAATTAGGCGTTTCAAGTAAAATTGTAAAATTCATTAAAAATTCATATACAGACAAACTAAACGTGCAGTATGGACCGGAACCGAATTGTCTAATGGATTCCAAACGCAGAATGGGGTTAAACAGGGATATTTACTGTCACTTTTGCTATTTCTCCGATCTCCATGACAATCTAGGGGGTAGATTTCAAGTCGATAATATTAATATAAGACTCCTGCTGTATACAGACGATATAGTGATCCTTGCAGACTACATCAATATGCTGCAGTCTACGATAAAAGAATTGGAAGTGTACTGTGATATTTCTGGATGGATGTTAAAGATGTTAATAAGTTAGAGATAATGACGTTCCGTAGAGGAGGTCGACCATCAGCTGGGGAAAAGTGGTATTTTAAAGGAGCGGAGGTTAAAGTGGTAACACAATATAAATATCTAGGAGTAACATTGACCCGGAATATGTCATTTGTTACCCATATCTTAAACAAGAGGGTAGAGTCAAAAGTAGCAATAAACTCACAATGAAAATCATTTCTTGGCAAAAAGACTATCACACTGACTACAAAATGAAATCTTTTTTTAGCTGCATGTAAGTCCATCCAAACTTATGGAGCCCAAGTGTGGGGTTATTCACACTACAATGAAGTAAATACATTAGAGAGATACTTCGTCAAGCGGGTATTTCAATTGCCAGAATGCACTCCTATCTACATAATTTTCATAGAAACAGGAATCGAAGACGCCTACTTATACACGATAAACTTACACCTAAATTACATAACAAGAACTTTATATGACTACAACTGCAATAGATTGCCACATATTCTAACAAAAGTATTAATGACAAAAGGAACTATCTGGTATACACAACTACTGGATTATATGCAAAATTTTAGTATACACTTAACAAACGGATTGAGTCGGAGGACATGGTCTAATAAATGTGTGGAGTTGTTAGTGGCAATAAACCATCAACAAGTACAACATTATTTATTTCTTACTTATCGACTTAGTAGGTACGCAATGACCACACACTGATCTCACATGGGTCAGGCCCAGGTGGCATCAAAATTCACCCAGTCACATAGACTGGGCTCAGCTGGTCTTAATTGCTAATATCTTTGGTGATCATGCGATACCAAAGCTAATGTCTACGTACTAAATATTTGGCTACAGATAAAAACATCATCAGCCATTAACATAATCATCATGCAAGATTAAACTAAAGCTAATATTAAATTTAGAAATCAATACCTACAATAACATAGACTATATAAACAAGGAGGAAAAATTTAGGTTACCAGTATAGAAAATAAGTTATGCATTAATTCAATGATGGCACCAATTTAGTTTTCATAACATAAGAAGAGGTGGGAGGAGCAGCACACGCAAAGTGGGTATTAAAAGATTTGCATAAGACATTGAGTGGATCATGTTGCAAATAAGAAGCTCTACAAAAGGGAAGAGTAATAGGAGAATAGTTTCTAGTTGGACGTGCTGGTAAACTAAAGTTAATCATTCTAAGTAAGAAAGGTGAGTTAAGACTACCACAAATAAGGTTATACATAAAAGTTACACCAATGACCGTTCAACGACTAGACAAGAGAGGGAGGTTGATCAATTTGAGACGACACCGATAAGATGGTATGCAAGCATTTGTATTCCAGTGCAAGTTTTTTAGAGCAAAAGGTAGAAATTGCTTTTGCACCTACTCAATACCAGTGAAGTGTATAGTACTTTGGTAGTATACAATCATCAAATTCCTTAGACGAGCATTTAATATAGCCAAGGACACCTCTAGCTTTAGGACCGAAGTGGAATTGGGTACCGAAATGCAACTTCGAGTCCATCAAAATACCAAGGTCGTCAAACTGGGAAATACGATCTAAACTATTTGAGTTAATGTAATAAGAATTTGAAATAAGGGCTCCGCGAAAAAGGCCATAGCTTTGCATTTATTTGTATTGAGGTTTAAATAGTTCTTGGAACACCAACGAGATAAAGAGTCTATGTCAATCTGAAGGAAAATCCCGTGAGAAGGGTTATTATGGCGGAAACATAGTTTTACATCATCTGCACACATTAAAATCTGAGATTCTTTGATGACGGTAGGTAGCTCATTAATAAAGATGTTGAAAGGCAAAGGCCCCAAATGACTGCCTTGGGGAACACCTGAGGTTACCATTAAAGACTTAGCATTACCATTAGAGACTTAAAAAGTACCCTTTGCGTGCGATGATCAAGGTAAGATACCAGCCATCGGACCAATGGAGAAGAGAAACCAAAAGCTTTGAGTTTGGTTATGAACAAAGCATGCATTACAGTATAGAAAGCTTTACTGAAGTCGGTGTAGATAACATCAGTTTGGCTACCTACCGAGAAGTTGTGATTGACAATAGAAGGAAATTCCAATAGATTGATTACCGTTGAACGGTTCCCTACAAAACCATGCTGAGATATACGCAACAATGGGCGAATATAGAACTCTAGATGATCAGTGATAATCTGCTCAAACAGCTTATGAATTGCAGCTTGGCAATACTTCTGTAGTTCGATATAGCGGACTTACTACCCTTTTTGAATAAGGGAATTATATAGGATTCTTTCCAACCACTTGGCATAGACGAAGTAATAAGGGATAAATTAAATAAGGTACAAAGGGGAATATATAAGTTGTCAGCACAGCTTTTTAAAATACAACTAGTAACATTATCCGGACCAGGAGAAAAGTAAAGTTTAATCAATTTTAGATATCGCAAAACAATACTTCCGTCAATAAACGGCAAATTGAAGTGATTAAATTCATAAATTTTGTAAGGGTAAGGAGAACTATTTCCACATTTCTATTTAAGCCAGGCAATAAGAAGGGGAATATGTATATGCAAAGATCTACACTTATAAAAAGGAGTGACATATTGTAACAACACTCAAACGCAAAGTACAATATCGTTAATAATGAAGGTGCGAGGTGATCTCCTGTGGTT
Organism: Cacoxenus indagator; assembly: GCA_035041755.1. Lineage (NCBI taxonomy): Eukaryota > Metazoa > Arthropoda > Insecta > Diptera > Drosophilidae > Cacoxenus > Cacoxenus indagator. Next base: position 37,800 of record JAWNKX010001034.1, on the reverse strand, counting down.
AAATGGGAGTCCACACCAGCTGAGCAGAACAAGATTATGCACATTATGTAATATGAAAACGGAAGAAAATAAAGAACCTCTACTACTGTCACTCTTAAGAGAAGCGGTCGCCAAACTTTTTGACCTCACGGACTACTAGATTCACAATTTAAATCCCGCGGACCACTAACAGGAAATTTGAAGTGTTACATTTTTGTTATGAATTGAATTATGTTTCAATGCATCTTAAAACATAACTTAACAGGATGAGGAAGTATATTTCACATTTTTCTGACGATTTTCCATCGAAATTTTCTCGCGGACACCACTTTAGCGACATCTGGTCATAAGCGAGAGCTATATAAATTCAGGCAACCCATTTGTCATAAATATGGTAGAAAGGGACACCTTGCTCTGGTTTGAATAACAAATAAATGCAAAGACAAAAACTAATGTAATAATTATCGCTGGAATGTAATTGGAATGGACTTGTTTAAGACATTTAATTTGGAGATTCATCAAATCGCAAATGTGAGTGAAGAACAGAGTACTCGAATGAAAGAACTCTGAAACAAGTCAAAGAAGTATTCGGGCCAGTTTTCGGAGCCATTAAAAATGTTAAGGCAAGTATCAATATAAAGGCAAATTATTCAAATAAATTCTACAACAGCAGACAAATACCTTTTTTTCAAATGGACCAGTTTAAAAAAAAAATCTCGGCTACTCATGGATCAAGAATTTGGATGGCAATCAAATTCATCAATTGGGCATCGCCGATCGTTCTCGCATCGAAAGCAGGACTTACTTTGACATAGAAGAATACCCTTTGCCGGCATGTGAGTCGATATTTCATGTCATTCGCAAAGGTCAATATTTCAGTAAGATATATTTAAAAGAATCGTACCTTCGATTGGAATTAGATGAAGTATTAAACCAGATAGTGGTTGTGAACACGCCTTTATGTCTATTCCAATATCAATGATTGCTGTATTGAACAACTTCTACATAATATAGAAGGGTGTGGAAATTATGTTGACGATATAATTACTTCTGCGCCTACAACCGATGCACACATGCATCAGATTGAACTTATATAGGTCATTCTTCCAGAGACCTCAGGTATAAAGACTGTACATGAATTGAAATCAAGAATCCTCATCAGCTAAAGGATTTTATGGGAAAGGTTATTGCTGCAATTACATACTGAACTACTCTCAGTTAGCCGCACCCCTTAATCAACTTCGGAAGAAAAACATACAGTTTCATTTTGGACCAGAGCAGCAACAAGCTTTTGAGGGATAGCCATTTTAACGAAGAATTAAAGAGATAAGAATTCTAGCTACGGATCCGTCAGGTGTCCGCTGATGTCGCAACATAGATTTTAGCGTTTTATATCAAAGGTTGCTATATTATATATTTACACTACTAATTTGTAATACACTATACACGCGCGTTTTCAGATCAATTAAATTCGTAAGCCGCCATTTCTAGTCTAGGTTGACTTTCGATTTTTGTTATCGGTCGATGCAGGCTGCTGTTTTGTCCTTCCCGAAGTTCGTTGGCGAAGTCGCCACATTACTCCCCCTCCAGTGGCATCGTCACGAATCTTGGAAGTGTCCGCGAAGTCATTTTTCGTACGTTTTTGGAGTGCTTGCATTACATTGCTCTGAGGTTAGGCTTTGATCATCTTTAACGAAAAATGCTGGATTGAGCCGATCGATCGATACAGCCAATTCTTTGACGTTGATCCGTAGTACGTATACGTGGTCATTTTGACGCTTGATGACTTCTTACGGACCGGAATACGGTGGTTGAAGAGGTAGTTTGGCGTCGTCCGTGCGTAGGAAAACGTGAGAGCACTGTCCAATTCCTTTGAGTAGTTGGCGTATTTCGAATTTTCTGCATATGCTGTCGAATGGTGCAAGTGAAAGAAAAGCTTGTCGAGGTCCTCGAAAAACTCATTGATTAGTCGGATCGGCGCTCTATACAAAATTTCTGCTACCGATGAGCCTAAGACTTCTTTATAGCAGGTACGTAATCCGAGTAGTACTGTGGGAAGTTGATGTGGCCATGGTGTGCCGCTGTTAAACATTAGTGCTGCTTTTAACGATCTGTGGCAACGTTCAACTAGTCCACTCGATTGCGGATGATAGCTGGTGGTGTATATATGCTTGCTACCGATAAGCTGGGTCAGTTCCTTAAAGATAGCAGATTCAAATTGTGAACCTTAATCCGTGGTTATGGTTTTTGTAATACCGAAGCGTGGGATCATGTGAACCCAAAATGCCATGTCTACCGTTTCAGCAGTAATGTTGCTGAGTGGAACAGCCTCTAGCCACCACGAAATTCGCTCTATCATCGTTAGGCAATAACGAAGGTTGTCATGAGACGGCATCACTTCGATGTCTATGTGGACGTGGTCGAATGTGAAGCGTGGTACTTGGATTTTCTTTGGTTTAGATGATTACATTTATGGATTTTCGAACGCTGACAAGGAAGTTTTCTACGCCAACCCATTACGTTTTTCTTCATCGAAGGCCACACGAAGTTCTGTCTTACCTGCTTTAAGGTTGCTCGACCACTGGGATGCGACAGGTTTTGCAGGAGGTGGAACACTTTGTTGCTTAAGTTGTTTGGTACATATGGGCGTACATGTCTGGTTGACAAGTCACAGTAGAGCGACGTTTTGTGCAGTTTGAGCGAAGCTTTTCCTGGTAGGAGATCTTGTAGATCCGAATCCGTGTTTTGTTCTTCTTCGGTTTGAGACAGTGCTACCGCTGCCGGCATGTTAATTGAGCATAGTCTCAAAAAGGCGTCTGCGACCATGTTGTCAGATCCCTTCACATGCATGATCGTTGGTGAAAATTGGGAAATATATCCTAAATGTCGGAGTTGGCTAAGAGATACTTTTCCGGGCGTTGTTGAAAAGCGTAGATCAGCGGTTTATGGTCCGTTTCTATGATGAAAATTCGTCTGTCGGTAAGATATTTGAAGTATTTTATAGCTTCGAGTATTGCGAGTAGTTCTCTATCAGAGGTGCTGTAGTTTTGTCGGCATTGCTTATCTTTTAAAAAAAAAAACCCCAGCGGTTGCCAAAGACCACTCACTCGTTGCCCCAAAACTGCTCCGAGCGCCAGGTCTGATGCGTCACAGACTAATTGAAGTTCTGCATTTGGCGATTTGGTGTAAATGTTCGGTGAAATCGTGGATGTGGGCGATTGGGTAGCGCTCCGATACTGTAATCGCGTTTAGTTTACGGTAATCGCCACACGCTCTCCTACTTCCATTCTTCTTGGTCACCATGTGCAGAGGACTTGCCCAAGGGCTTTTCGATGGACGACATATACCTTGCTCAATCAGGAAATTAATCTTTTTCGTCGCAGCGGAAAGTTTTTCGCCAGCTAAGCTTCGTGGTCGATCGGTAATGGGTATTCCATTCGTTTCGATGTAATGTCTTACCGATGGTGGGTGTCTTAATGCTGGTGGAAGTCTTGAACGAAGGGTTTGTTACGTCAATAAATTCGAGTAAGAGATCCTGAAATCTGGACCTACCTTGTAGAGTTGAAACTGATACTTGCTTCGACTCGGCCAGGGATGCAGGTATTGAGAGACCAGTTCGTGAGTCGACTAGACGTTGGTTTTTAAAATCTATAAGCAGCTGGAACTTTATCAGGAAATGGCCGTGTGAACATCAGCGATGACGAAAGCCCACGTAACTTTGTTGCAATTATGCAAGTTTAGCTCTATGACGTACTTTCCGTAAGTGGGAGAGACTGTCTGGTTGGCTGCATACAATACTGGATAAGCTTGATTGGTCGTTTGTTTAACCAACGTGCGCGGTATGTCTAAGACTACAGATCCGGAATCTATAAGAAATCGTATATTTTAAGTAAAATCTTTGATTTGTACACGGTAATCTGGAATGATGGAACCGCTGGAGATTTTTAACATCACTCTGACGAGCATAAATCTTCTGAGAGAGCAGACGAATACTGTTTGACAATTCCTTAATCGAATCTCCGGTGGAAACACCACTGACTGATGGTCCTTCCGTAGGTGAAGAACTTGATCCGATAGTCAAGGAGGCGTTGGTACCAACAGCTTCTAGCACCTTCTTCGCTACTTTTGCCAGTTTGTCAAGATCGGTTTCTTCCCAAACAGTGAGAAACGGGCGGATCGTTTGTGGCATTTCTGACAGGAAAAGTGTAAGAATGATCTTTTCGCTGCCAGGGTCTGGAGCAAGTCGCCACATCTTGGAGAGGATCTCTGTCGGTTTAAGTCCAGTGGATCTACCATCTTGTAGCAAGCGTCGTAATTTGGATTCAGCAGACTCAGCAAATATTTCGAGTAGACGAGTCTTAATGCCTTAAAATTTGTTTTCAGACGGTTGGCGCCTGACTAAGTCTTCAACTGTTATTATGACATCCTCTTCGAAGTGCAGTATGACAAGGTCGAACTTGTCAGCGTCATCGGTGATTCCATGTCAGCGGAATGCGCGTTCCACTTCAGGAAACTACAAATCAGGATTGTTGCGCGTAAATTTTGGCAAGTGCACTGTTGTACGCGTACGATTCAAATTGTTTGCCTATGAAGGCACGCTTGCTTGAAGTGCCTCGAGTTGCTGCTGCATGCTGCGAATCTGATAAGAGAGGTTTTGATGGTCGGTAGGCATGTCGCTGAAATGATATTCGTCAAAAAAGTATAATTTCTTGCCTTTGTCAACCGCAAATTGTAACTATGCTCGCTCATCCACTACTAGTCGGAAATATTACGTCTTATGGGAGAACATGGTATTGCGTCAAAAAATTTCACGAACACTAGTGCGATAGTGTGCGTTGGTGTCAGTTCCGTAATTTACTTTTATTTTATCTACGTTTCGAATTAAATACTATTTGCTTAAATACTATTTTGAATGTGGGCTGAACAAAGTAATTCGTCTTTGTCCTGCCGCGATTTCCTAGCTATGCAACGGTGGGTTTTTCGGTTAGTCTTAAATGTGCTACGTCTGTTTTTTATTACATCTGTCGTCAATATTTTTCTTAGACGCCGGGTTCTTGGTATTTATTTTTTAATATTTGTATTTCTAGTTGATGATCACTAGTTGCCGTTATGCCGTCCTTTGACACAATAAACCCGAGATATTCAACATCCTCCTTGAAAAAGTGAGATTTTTCACGTGATACCCTAATGCTAGCATCATAAAGACACCTCAAGACCCAGTCATTGTGTTTGACATGGTCATTCTCTGTTTCAGAGAAAATTATGAAGTCATCGACGTAAACGTAACAGGTCCTTCCGATCTGCTCCTGAAGCACAATATCTATGGTCCTCTGGAGAATGCTTGGCCCATTTTTTCATCCAAAAGGGGTTTCGGCAGAATTCGTATTTTCCCCCATTAACGAAGAAAGCCGTCTTTTCACGGTCGCGTTCAGCTAACGTAATTTGGTGATGGCCTGACTTCAGATGAAGCTTTGAAAGTATTTAGATATTCCAAGGTTCGACAAAATTATTGAAATGCTGGTAATCGCGTATTTATTATAAATCGTCTTCTGATTGAGCTTCCAGAAGTCTACTACTTAACGTTTTTTTCTATTTCGTAACTCGTCAACTCCCTTTTTATTTACCACCCATAATGGGTTTTTATATGGTAACCGTGAAGGTCTAACTATGCCGTTTCACAGAAGGTATTTTATCTCCTTATTGACAAAGTCGGCTACGGCCATTGCATACGGGTACAACTTCGAATATACCAGATCATTATTCTCTGTCCGAATTGTGGCATCCACCGAAGTATTGTAAGGTAGTAGTTCATTAGGATCAGCAAAGACTTTAATTCGTTTTTTGAGCATTCTTCTTCTATTTGTGTGAAATTCACATTTGCACACTTTAAAAACTGAATTGGTTGCGACCCATTGTCGTGAACAATTATTTTTAACTTGAGATCAATTTTCGCACTGACCCGCGTTAGAAGATCGAGACCAATTATCCCATCAAACGTCGCAAGGTTTGGCAAAATGAAGAAAGTACTGGCCACCGCAAACGAATGAACAAATGATTTATTCCCACATGGTTAACGCCATGTATGGATTTTACCACAAAAGGTTTTTCTACTTCTACTACATGTTCTAACTCCACAGGGGGTTTTTTAATATTTTTTTGATGCCTCCGCATCTATCAAAACTTTTATTTTTTTTCCCTGCAACTGACCGCTCTATGAACGGTAGAAGGTACGATTCCCTAAAAAATTTATGAAACCTGCATCTGACACCTATTTCTCCCCTTCGGCGACTGTAATCCTATTCTCGATACTCTTGAGGAGGGGTTTCTGGTGTCAAGTAGTTTATTATATGGAACTTGTGACCCGTCCGTCTCTCGGACTCACTTGGCCTTTTAAAACCTTGCCCCTGATAACGATTCTGATTAACGGAGGCGGTATGTATTTGTCCCTGATATTGATCTTGATCATAGATGGCAGTATACCCTCTTAGGGCTATATTGCGTTCTTTGACGCATTTGTGAAGAGCCTGGATCCACATACATAGGCCCGTCTAGCTCCTTCTGAATTCTATCTGGTTTCTGCTCGCGCCTTCTAAAGTAAGGATTCTTCCCTTGCTGATTGTACTGGGGATTGTGATTGCTACTCTGTTGGTTCCTTTCACTATTTTTCCCTTTACCCTGCTGTTTCTGTTCTGTCCGTTGCTCCTCTAAGTTCTTAACATATTTTGCAGTGAACCGGTATCTCTCATAGTTCGACTCCAACTCTTGGGCTAAGGCAAGTGCTGTGAGGTAATCACCCGGGCGAGCTGCGAATACGATGTCACTTAGTGCCTTTCTCGCACCTTAGATGAACACACTCAAGGCGTCCATCCTCTATTTTTCGTTCAACGATAACGCCACTGCTTTGTCATGAGTCATTATATACTTGCTGGTCAGCAGAGTTAAATTCAGGGGGTATTAAAAGACGACAAGACCGAATATGCCAAGCCCGTTACGTTGTTACTAATTATCGCAACTGCCTGGTAATGTTTGGAACTACCCTCGTTTTTTTCGAATAATTTATAGGCGGTGTGCGCTGCTTGTCTACAAGACACATAAGACTCCTTCGTATTCCGGGAGAGACTTTATTACGTCTAATGACTCGTCGCATTTGACACCCACAACTAATTCTGTGTCTTCGTACACTTCTATTTGAGATGGGTTAGCTGATATATTCCCTATACGCTAGTTTATCTCTGTTTATATCTGTGTAAATTGTTTTTCCATTTTTTGCATACACAGTAATAATTCTCTTGAATATTTGGCGTGCTTTTGTTTTTGCAATACCCAACTCAGAGAAAACTTATTCATATAGAGTTGACATTTCTCTCTTACGGAAATGGCTGGAGAGGCTTTTAAGAAGCAATTGGCTTATGTTAAATTTTCAGCAGTTTTACAGATTTCTAGTTTGTTCAACTTATGTGGCGTAAAATGCTCTGTTGGTTTACTTAACCTAAACAAACAAATGGACGGACTGCCGTTAAAGGTGAAAATATTGAATGATAAGAAAATCATAAAAACACAAGAAAGACATAATAAAAACAAAAATCAGACTGTCTTCTTTCTTTGATTTTTTTGTTCAAAGATTTTTATTTGCAAGGTGTTCGAGAATATTCAGCAAATTGTGTGGAGTTTTCTTTAATTTTACAGTAGAAATATCAGCATGGCTGCCTTGCATTTCGCCTATGTCCATTTATATGAACAAAATGAAAATACCAGCGGGCCAGTAAAAATAGAAGGCATGAAAACAACGCAAAATCATACAAAAATATACCCAGTGATACACATAATAAGAAACCAATACAATCTTATATACCCACTATACCTACACAACACACTCAAACTTATCACATTTCGCACGCAAGGGAGACAAAGAAAACCAACACAATCTCATTAACGCACTATACCTACACAACAAGGCCACTCACACAATGGCAAATTTTGATTTTTGACTTCAACTTCTTGAAGACAATTTTCGGTTATACCAGAAAACAAAATCCACTTCAAGAGCAAGTACAGTGAATGCACATTTATTGAACAGCCAAGGATTTTTAACTATCGTCGAATTTCCGTAGGTCGAACTTTTATAAGTCGAATATCTCCGTAACTCAAATTGAGTGCGTTTATAGAGAAAAATCAATATAATATGCCTTCCATAACCCGAATATCCCCATAACTCGAACTTTTGTTATTCATTATGGTGATTCGAGATTTGGAAGTTTGACTGTACGACGAATACGCTCAGTAGATTGAAACGAGAACAGTGAAGTTCGAGTCTCAAACGTGCAAAGCAAACTTCGTCATCCTTACTTTGTGTTGTGTTCTTTCCTCTTCTTTCCATGTAGTACTTTAATTTTTATTACGTACTACATGAATTTTAAATCATTATGCATTGACTTCAAAGAGTTCCTGTTTGAAGCGCAAACGTACTAAACTTACCCTCCCATTGAGCAGTCACCTGATATGTTTCCTACGATTTCTTTCAGCCTATCAACTATTTATCAGCTAGCCATTTATACCAAACCTGACCTTACTTTAACCACCATGGAAAGATATCCAAGTCAACGCAATCAGCACCTGCGCCAAACCAATAGATGTTATTTTTTCGCTATCATTCCCACAACAATATCAATATAATCAAAATAAAAAATGGGTGACGGCAAATAAAACAACCAAAACAAATGTGATATACAGAAATTCCCTTCACGCCAATTCGCCCCAAGAACCGAAGTTTTGTTGGGTTCGTTTTTGTTGTGTTCTTCATCTTTTTGTTGAGGTTGTACATGATTTGTGGGATTTTTTTTGCTTACTTGCTGCTGTACGTTGATCCAATTTTAACTTTGTTTGATATCTGTTCTACTGACTGGTTTTAATTTTTTTTAATATTTTTCTCTCTGAGTGAGGAAAATCTTTGAATTTTTGGCTGTTTATACAGTTTGCAACCCTTGTAGTTAGATGTGTGTGAGCCACCTCAAAGAGCGCATTTAATTTGATCCATACTTATTAATTTGCAGTAAATAGTGTTGTGGTTGGTGTTGCATTTGACACAGACCGGGAATTTTGTGCAGAAATTCCTTGTGTGACCATATTTTTAACAGTTAGAGCCAAAGAGTATGAATTATATATAGGTTACAATTCTCTCAAAAGCTTTTTGAGCTTTTTTCAAAAAAAAGAGAAGTCATGCGAATAATGTTATTTTTCTGCTATTAACATCGAAGTAGGAGCACAGGTCGCAGTGTAGCAACGTCATTCTTCTAATTACTGAACGCGAATTCTTGGCGCGAATTAGCGTGAAAAGCAATTTCTGTGTATCACTTTTGTTTTTGTTGTTTTAATTGCCGTCATTCGGTCAACTGAATTCATTCGGTCAACAGAATTCGAAGTGTTAAGTCGAATTGTCATCTACTCTCGTACTCCAAATTTAACTAAACGAAAATTAAAACAACAACTACTAAAACAAAGAGTCAAGGCTGTTCTGGACCCAGGAATGCCTGTTGAACGTAGTCCCCGACTGCGCGCAGCATGCAAAATCTAAATCAGCCAGCAAAAAACAGCATGAGCGTACACCACGTTCAAACAGCTGTTAGCACAAAAAACAACAACGCATACCTTATATCATCATCCAACAGTTCAAACAACTGCATCATCAATAACAACAACAGAGAATCTAACCAAGCTTCACTTCCCACTAATTTAGAGAGAGCGTTCATACTCTCCCGCAATACAGCAAACAATTTCACACCCACAAAGTGAAAACGCATCATCAATACAAACAAACGCAACCTCTCGCTCTACCGCACAATTAACTATCAAGAGCCCTATGGCCACAGGTAAAATGCAACCTCTGCCGTGGAGTGCACAATGTGCTTCACCAACGACGCCGCTCTCCTCTTTTCCACCAACAACAACTACATCAACTACTACAACAACGCTCGCTCTGGGTTCTGTTGGAGTGTTCACAACAACAGCAACAGCAACAATAAATAAATACCATATCCCACTTACAATTCGTCGATGATTGCAACTTTCGCCGATGACACAATACTTAGGAGTATCATAAAAACATAAAAACATAAATCCATGTTTCAAGTAGACTTTAATAAAACACTTGACTGGCTTAGAAAGTGCCATATTAAAATAAACAAAAACAAAACAGTACAAGTTATATACACTACTAAGACTAGATTCACACCAATCCATATAAATATTGACGGAGACGACGTAACCATTCAAAAAGAAACCAAGTACTTAGGATTATATATTGACAGTAAACTAAACTGGAAACACCATATACAAAAAAAGCGTGACCAAATCAAAATGAAAGTAAGACAACTGCACTGGCTGCTCAAACCAAATGCAAACATCTCACTTGAAAACAAGCTCCTAATCTATAAGACATTTATTAAACCAATTTGGACATATGGAGCCGAAATATGGGGAGTTGCCAAAAAATCAAATATAAAGTTAATCCAGAGGCAACAATCAAAAATTATTCGCACCATCACCAAACCCCAATGGTATATCACCAACACGGACCTTCATCGAGACCTAAGAATTGCAACAGTAGATGAGGAAATAATCAATTTAAGCAGAAAATACCAAACCAAACTTTCCCAGCATTCGAACGATGGTGTGAATACATTACCATTAGATGATCTAACTCGGCAATGTAGACTAAAAAGGGTGAGACCAGTGGACCTCACATAACACATTACTTCCAATTAATAATTGTTAATTGGTGTTATCTTTAATTGTTTATTTATTGTTAAAATACATGTATTGTTAAATTCTAGTCACAACACGACTTTACAAACTGATTGTAAAATTCAAATTCACCCACTTGCCCTAAATATTAATCTGTACATTAGTCGATTTATTTTTCTATAATAGACAATGTACTCTTCTTTGGGGAAAATAAAAAAATAAATTTAAAAAAATTGAGGCACATAATGTATATATTTATAGAAAATATAAGATCGTCGTCATTACATACAAACGACACACATAAATAAAAATCGCTCGCTCTCTCTCTCTCTCTTCGCAAACGAGAAAGCTTCAAATTGCGGACAGTTGTCTTGTTGTTGTTGCCATTGTTGATGTTGCTCCTATTTGATTTTGCGCTCTTTGCAGGATCACAACAGAAGATCAAAACCAAACAACAGCAAAAAGTACAACAAAATACAACAGCAACGTTGTTACTCTTTTCTTACTTTTCTGTCATTTCACTTTTCTGTCATTTTTGAACTTCGTTCAAAAAAAAAAAAAAAACAACAGCTCGTGCCCTCTCTCTTTTCATTGTTTTCATTAGATACACTGCTAACGAAGGATGATAATGCGATGACGCGATGACGCAAATTCACATCAAAAGTTAAAGGGTATGCTCACGAGCAAATGTTTAATTCTATTCTTTAAGGAATAGAATATTCTTCTATTCTTATTTACAGGAGCAAATGTTATCCAAAATATCCCAAATATTTTTTGGAAAATAATCATAATTTTGACAAAAGAAGTGTATTAAAATAGTTGCGTGATCATAGAGAACACTTTTCAATATTGGACAATATTTTTAAGCGAAATTATCAATACTCAAAAGTATTGTGCCACCAATTGATAAAGCAAGCAACCCATGATTATCTAAACTCAAAAACTCCATTTGAGTTTCGTTTCATGGTGGCTTCTATTGAATGTTGGCGATGGCGTTGACGAGGGGAAAACGACTGTGAGGGAAACGGAGACGGCAACGGTGACTGAGATGACGACGCCGACGGCAACGGCAGTGGTGACTGCTAGGGCAACGGCCATGCTGATGGCGAAGGCGATGACGACAGCAACAGCAAAGGCGATGGCACGTTGTCCTGCAGCAAAGGCATACGACGCAACAGTGACAGCGCAAGCTGGTAGCTGCTTATCTTTGTTATCTGTTTGCATCCGATTGAAAGATAAAATATATCTACTACAAAATATATAAAGAATTATTTCACATAATGCACTGCCTGTTCGTTGAATATTGACAGTTTTGCAGTTTCAATACGAGTGAAGCAAATGTTTCAACTCGCGAGACTGAAATTAAAAATTGCTATAAAATGGCGAATATTGAAGGATTATTTAATTGACTTATTGATTTGCACTCCGACACAATGCGTCTGGGCCCATTTGTGGCACTTAAGTTGTTGGACAGCTGCTCCCATTAACTTTGCAGCGTTTGAATTTTGAAAAAACCATTTGATTTCACAGACTCCGTAAAAACAGTTTTTTAATGATGCAGCTTTAAATAGTGCGTGAGAATACCAAAAAGCACAAAACCTTTTAAAGGGTTCAACTTTGTATTACGTTACTAATGAGTTACTGAGAAAAGGGCTGTAAAATATATTATATAGTATTGTTAGTATAGTTGTATCTTAAAAAGCTGTGCTGAAAACTTATATATTCCCGTTTGTACCTTATTTAATTTATCCCTTATTATTCCGTCTATGCCAAGTGGTTGGAAAGAATCCTTTATAATTCCCTTATTTAAAATGGTAGTGAGTCTGATATATCGAACTATAGAGGTATTGCCAAGCAGTGTGCAATTCCTAAGTTGTTTGAGCAGATTATTTCTGATCATCTACAGAATGGCTGTGTGAACAGCCGTTCAATCTGTGGGAATTTACTTCTATTGTCAATAACAACTTCTCGGTAGGTAGCCAGCCTGATGTTATCTATACCGACTTCAGTAAAGCTTTCGATACTGTATCGCAGGCTTTGCTCATAACCAAACTCAAAGCTTTTGGTTTCCTTCTCCATTGGTCCAATGGCTGGAACCTTACCTTGATCATCGCACCCAAAGAGTACTTTTAATTCCGAAAAATTTAAATCTTTAAAGGTAGGCAGTCATGTGGGGCCTTTGCTTTTCAACATCTTTATTAATGATCTACCTACCGTCATCAAACACTCTCAGATTGAATGTAATCAGATGATGTAAAACTATGTTCCGTTATTTCGATTTGGGAGAAACTATTGGCGAGGTCAGTGACCGAAGATATATTTTGTTAGTGACGGGTAACTCACGTGGTATTTTTTTTTATTTTATTCTATAGACTTAGTAATGACCACACACTGATCTCACATGGGGCAGGCAGAAGTGGCATCAAAATCTACCCAGTCACATAGACTGGGCTCAGCTGGTCTTAATTGCTAATATCTTTGGTGATCATGCGATACCAAAGCTAATGTCTACGTACTAAATATTTGTCTACAGATAAAAACATCATCAGCCAATAACATAATCAGCATGCAAGATTAAACTAAAGCTAATATTCAATTTAGAATTCAATACCTACAATAACATAGACTATATAAACAAGGAGGAAAAATTTAGGTTACCAGTATAGAAAATAAGTTATGCATTAATTCAATGATGCCAACAATTTATTTTTCATAACATAAGAAGAGGTGGGAGGAGCAGCACACGCAAATTGGGTATTAAAAGATTTGCATAAGACATAGAATGGATCATGTTCCAAATAAGAAGCTCTACAAAAGGGAAGAGTAATAGGAGAATAGTTTCTAGTTGGACGTGCTGGTACACTAAAGTTTATCATTCTAAGTAAGAAATGTGAGTTAATACTACCATAAATGAGGTTATACATAAAAGTTACACCAATGACCGTTCTACGACTAGACAAGGTAGGGAGGTTTATCAATTTGAGACGAAGTCGATAAGATGGTAGGCAAGCATTAGGATCCCAGTGCAAGTTTTTGAGAGCAAAAAGTAGAAATTGCTTTCGCACCGACTCAAAACGATCGATATACATCTGATATTGAGGATCCCAGACACAAGACGCATACTCCAGAATAGGTCTTACCATTTGAAATAAGGGCACCGCGATAAAGGACATAACTTTCCATTTATTGGTATTGAGAATTAAATAGTTTTTAGAACACTAACGAGATAAAGAGTCTATGTCACTCTCAAGGAAAATCCCGTGAGAAGGGTTATTATGGCGGAAACATAGTTTACATCATCTGCATACATTAAAATCTAAGAGTGTTTGATGACGGTAGGTAGATCATTAATAAAGATGTTGAAAAGCAAAGGGCCCAAATGACTGCCTTGGGGAACACCTGAGGTTACCACTAAAGACTTAGCATTACCATTAGAGACTTAAAAAGTACCCTTTGCGTGCGATGATCAAGGTAAGATACCAGCCATCGGACCAATGGAGAAGGAAACCAAAAGCTTTGAGTTTGGTTATGAACAAAGCATGCATTACAGTATAGAAAGCTTTACTGAAGTCGGTGTAGATAACATCAGTTTGGCTACCTACCGAGAAGTTGTGATTGACAATAGAAGGAAATTCCAATAGATTGATTACCGTTGAACGGTTCCCTACAAAACCATGCTGAGATATACGCAACAATGGGCGAATATAGAACTGTAGATTATCTGTGATAATCTGCTCAAACAACTTAGGAATTGCAGCTTGGCAATACTTCTGTAGTTCGATAAAGCAGACCTCTTTGAATAAGGGAATTATATAGGATTCTTTCCAACCACTTGGCATAGACGAAGTAGTAAGGGATAAATTAAATAAGGTACCAAGGGGAATATATAAGTTTTCAGCACAGCTTTTTAAAATACAACTAGGAATATTATCCGGACCAGGAAAAAAATAAAGTTTAATCAATTTTAGATATCGCAAAACAATACTGCCGTCAATAAACGGCAAATTGAAGTGATTAAATTCATAAATTTTATCAGGGTAAGGAGAACTATTTCCACATTTCTATTTAAGCCAGGCAATAAGAAGTTTAATATGTATATGCAAAGATCTACACTTATAAAAAGGAGTGACATATTGTAACAACACTCAAACGCAAAGTACAATATCGTTAATAATGAAGGTGCGAGGTTATCTCCTGTGGTTAAATGGGAGTCCACACCAGCTGAGCAAAACAAGATTATGCACATTATGTTATATGAAAACGGAAGAAAATAAAGAACCACTACTACTGTCACTCTCAAGAGGAGCGGTCGCTAAACTTTTTTACCTCACGCACCACTAGATTCACAATTTAAATCCCGTGGACCACTAATAGGAAATTTGAAGTGTAACATTTTTGTTATGAATTGAATTATGTTTCAATGCATCTTAAAACATAACTTAACAGGATGAGGAAGTATATTTCACATTTTTCTGACGATTTTCCATCGAAATTTTCTCGCGGACACCACTTTAGCGACATCTGGTCATAAGCGAGAGCTATATAAATTCAGGCAACCCATTTGTCATAAATATGGTAGAAAGGGACACCTTGCTCTGGTTTGAATAACAAATAAATGCAAAGACAAAAACTTATGTAATAATTATCGCTGGAATGTAATTGGAATGGACTTGTTTAAGACATTTAATTTGGAGATTCATCAAATCGCAAATGTGAGTGAAGAACAGAGTACTCGAATGAAAGAACTCTGAAACAAGTCAAAGAAGTATTCGGGCCAGTTTTCGGAGCCATTAAAAATGTTAAGGCAAGTATCAATATAAAGGCAAATTATTCAAACAAATTCTACAACAGCAGACAATAACCTTTTGCTCAAATGGACCAGTTTAAGAAAAAATCGCTGCTACTCATGGATCAAGAAGTTGGATGGCAATCAAATTCAGCAATTGGGCGTCACCGATCGTTCTCGCATCGAAATCAGGACTTACTTTGACATAGAAGAATACCCTTTGCCGGCATATGAGTCGGTATTTCATGTCATTCGCAAAGGTCAACATTTCAGTAAGATATATTTAAAAGAATCGTACCTTCGATTGGAATTAGATGAAGTATTAAACCAGATAGTGGTTGTGAACACGCCTTTAGGTCTATTCCAATATCAACGGTTGCTGTATTGAACAACTTCTACATAATATAGAAGTGTGTGGAAATTATGTTGACGATATAATTATTTCTGCGCCTACAACCGATGAACACATGCATCAGATTGAACTTATATAGGGCATTCTTCCAGATACTTTATACCAAGTATAAAGACTGTACAAGAATTGAAATCAAGGATCCTCAGCAGCTAGAGGATTTTATGGGAAAGGTTATTGTTGCAATTACATACTGAACTACTCTCAGTTAGCCGCACCCCTTAATCAACTTCGGAAGAAAAACGTACAGTTTCATTTTGGACCAGAGCAACAACAATCTTTTGAGGGATTGAAGTTACACATTGTTAATTCCACCGAATTAGCCATTTTAACGAAGAATTAACGAGAGAAGAATCCTAGCTACGGATGAGTCTTCATTTCTCATTGGGGTGGGTTTGTTTCATATTCGGCCAGTTGGTAAAGGAAACCCTATAGCATCACATCGAAAACTTTAGATAAGCACAGCCAAATTGAAAAGAAGATTTTTAAATATTATTGTGAGTAAAGAAATATCTCTAATATGGTACGAGGTATATATTAATTACTGAGAATAAGCCATTGGTTACATTATTTAATTCAAGTAAGCAATGATTTCCAACAGGCTTTAGGCGTTGGGCTATCTCTTTAATGGCCTACAACTTCGAGATTTGGTATCGGCCTACCAAAGCACATGGTTATGCAGACGCACTTTCACGCCTTCCTATGAGTACAGAGAATGAGTTCGATAAGGACGAATCATGCTACACTATCATAGAAGTGAATACACCAATAAAATCTGAGAAGCTTCAGCAATGCTCGAAAAGGGACTCCATGCTAAAAAATGTTTATAAATTTGTAGTAGATGGATGGCCAGATGATCTTCTAGATTTGGAGATAGTTCCGTATTTTAATCGCAGATTCGCATTAACTACTAATGACGACATTTTTTGTCTACACTCAGATATCAATCCCATTGTGATTCCTCAAGTCCTTCGATAGGATATCCTCCAAATCCATCATGATATTCATTGGGCTATAGTCCGCATGAAATAGTTAGCACGACAATATGTTTCGTGGCCAGGTATCGACGAAGATATTGCACAACTCACAAAAACCTGTAGAATAAACAACTCAGCGCCAGTAAAAGAATTGCAAAGTTGGCCAAAATCTACTTTAGCTTGAGAAAGAGTACACATTGACTTTGCTGCACATATATTTAATTCAATGTGGCTAGTATGCATAGATGCATACTCGCAGTTCCCATTTTTGACAGATAATCATGTTGTGTTTTATGCTACCTGCATGTTAATTTTGAGCTCTGTGATTAAACTGATTTTACGCTTTAAATTTCGATCCTACATAGCTATTCCTATAATAGCAAGTGTGTAAATATATTTTTTATCTATGGATTTCTTTGGATTTTGCAAACAAAAGCTTTTGTATAATTAACTTTTTAAACTTTTTAAATAAATATTATTTATTGATTTTGTGCAAATTGTTTTTTGAATTTTTTGCAATTATTACACCGTAATAATTCTCTTAAATATTTGGCGCGCTTCACCCAACTGTTGTGTGTTAAGCTGTGAGAGTTTACCGTTGTTACTCTTTTTTTAAATCTGTGTAAGTTGTTTTTGCATTTTCTCATATACAGTTTTAATTTTTTTAAACGTTTAGAGACATGCTTTTGTTTTTCCATTACTAAATTGTTGTCCACTATGCTGTGAGTTTTTAACTTTATTCTAAACATCTTTTTTCGCTCTTTTATTTTTACTCTTTGGTTTTCACTCTTATGCGTTCTAACTCTTACTAAATTTAATAATGTACTGCTGCGTAGCCAATCACTGCAAAGTGCCGTATGGTTGGGTGTTGGCTATGTGATAACATCGCCCACGTAACCTGCGCTGAAATGAATAGTAGAATCGCCGATATTGTTGAGAAAAATATCGGCCTACGGTGGTCCTGTCCGAACTGACGGTCTAAAAGATTTATTTTTAATTTTTAAAAAAAATTTTTTTTTAGTTGCCATATGCCGTGTACATAATAAGTCTTTACTCTTTATTAAGACTACTAGTACATTGTTTAAACGTTTTTTTAGGGTTATAGCTAAGGCTGAGCAGTACAAAATAATTTTTCCTTTTTGTAAAGATGTAGGGGAAAAAATCAAAATAGTAACAAATTTAATATAACATTAAATTAAATGAATACAATTATAGAACAAAATAAAGTAAAATAAATATAAATGAATGAAAAAAAAAAGAGAAAAAAAAAGGAAAAAAGGAAAAGAAATAGGAATTGATATATGTATTGTATATAGCTTAGAATTTTTTCTACCAGATCCACTGGCCTTGTCCTCTGTAACCTGCGTCTGCATTGAAGTTCCTGAAGTTATTGGTAGTAGGTTGACACCAACATTTGAGTATTGGCTAAGCTTCGCCTTGTAGATACGACTTAGTTTTCTAATCTCCTCTGTCACTATTGGAATGTTTGAATCACGATGCAGATCATCGTTAGTTATGTACCACCCAGCCTTGGTGATCAATCGAATGATTTTTGAATTATATCTGTATTTGATTTTTTGGCCCATCCCCAAATTTGTGCTCTATACGTCCAGATTGGTCTTATAATGGCTTTGTAAATCAATAGTTTATTTTCTAACGTTATGTTGATTTGGGCAGCCAATATAATTGACTAATCTTTAGTTTGATTTGAACCCGTTTTTTAAGTATATAATGTTCCAGTTGAATTTGTTGTCAATATATAATTATAGGTATTTGGCATCATTATCAATTTTTACGTCAGCTCCGTCAATCGTTATATATATAATATATATATATAATATATAGAATGTACTGTTTTGGTATTATTTACTTTTATTTTCCACTTTTCAAACCACCTTAGGGTAGATGTTGTTGCAGTTTGGATGTTTTATATAGTGTTATAGTATTATAGTGTATTATATTGTCATCAGCAAATGTGGCTATCATTGTGGTGACGAACTTGGGGATGGTATTTCCGCTGTTATGATAGTGCATAATAACGGTCCCAGTACACTTCCTTGTGGTACGCCTGTTTTGATTTTTCTTAACGTGGAATATTCATCTGAGTACTTAACGAAAAAATATATTTCTGTGATATAGGATACTAATATCTGTAGTACGTTATGAGGGAATATATTGCGCAATTTGCTGATTAGTCCTTTGTGCCAAGCTTTGTCGAATGCCTTTTCTACATCTAGAAAAACTCCTATGCACAATTTTTTGTCGTCAAGATCGTTTAAAATTTTATGAGTCACACGATGGATTTGTTGTATGGTCTAGTGTTTTCGTCGAAAGCCAAATTGGTGGTCAGGTATTATATGTTGGCATTCTATAATAGGTAACAGTAGCTGGCACAGGAGCTCCTCGAATATTTTTGACAGCACTGGAAATAAGCTAATTGGTCTATATGATACTGGATTATATACGTCTTTACCAGGTTTTGGAATCGCAATGACTTCAGCCACTTTCCATACTTTAGGAAAGTAATTAAGTCTAATTATGGCGTTGAAAATATTACGTATGTATACCACTGCTTGAAGTGATAGCTCCCTTAAAACTTTTCCGTCAATTTTGTCATATCCGGGTGCTTTTTGGGCTTTATGTCGTGCTGTATACATTTGAGTATTTCATTTGTGCATGTTTTTCTAAGGCGAGTTGGCTTGAGAATGACTGTAGAGTTTCAGCAAATATCTTCTCATAATAATTCGACAACACTGTCGCCTTGTCTAGGTTCGTTACGGCCCATGATCCATTGTCCATTTTTATAGGTGAGTGGTGTATTGTTTTATTTGACAGTTTTTTGTAGCTTTCCAAAGGGAGTAGTCGGTACAGCTTCTCGGTGTTAGCCTCTTTAAATACTTCGCGATTTCGTAATTTTTCTGATTTTGGAGATATTTTCTAATTTATTTAGTTGCCTTGTTATATTTCTTTTTCGCATCGGGGGATCTGCAAATGGTCCATGTTTTTTTAAATTTTCCTTTTGTACATATCAATTTGCGAAGCGTAGGGGTTGTGTATCGTTTTACATGGTGTACTATCTTGTCCGGAGTTGCTTGAAATACTGCCTTCTCAATGGTATCGTTTAGGTGGACTATAGCTTATTCTACGTTGTCGGGTGATCTCAGTGGAATTCTTGTAGTTAAGTTTGTGTTAATGTAGTCGCGATAGGTATCCCAGTCAGTTTTGTTGTTGTGCAATAGTTTAGAATTGGTCTTCACTTCAATTGAATTAAGTTCTAGTATTATAGGTTTATGGTCTGACGAGAGTTCCAGCCTTGATGTTATGACACATTTATTTAAGTCTATGTTTGAGTATATAAAAGTCAATGAGGTCTGGCTTTTTATTTTTGTCTGTTGGCCAATACGTGGGTTCGCCGGTACTAAGATGTTTAGCTTTTGCTAACATCAGTGCACCCTGTAGGTTTTTACCTTTCTTGTTTGATATTCTGGAACCCCAGTCTGTATGCTTCGCATTGTAGTCGCCTGCAGCTATAAAACGGTTTCCGAGAGTTTTTAAGAAGTCAAGGTATTGCGACTGTGAGATATTGTGGTTTGGTGGGCTGTACACGGCTGTTATTCTTAGTGGTCCGGATGAGTCGAAGATTTGTATGCTTGTCGACTGGATATAGGTTTCTTGGAATGGAAGCAGCACGTTATGTTTAATGTTTTGTTTAATAATGATAGCAGTCCCACCGTGTCCTGTAACGTCGGGATGGCTTGTGTGGTACATCATGTATCCACGCATGTTCATGTGCTGGCTACTTGTATAGTGTGTTTCCGATATCAAAGCAATGTCAGTGTAGTTGTGTAGGAAAATCTGTAGTTCATTCAGGTGATTTTTTAATCCGTTTGCATTCCAAGTCAAAATCTTCATTATAGTGTCCATTCTTGTTGTCGAGTTTTGTCAATAGTACTGTCATGATGTTCATCATATTACTCATTCGGTGCGCTAGTTGTTTTATTTTATCTTTTATTTCCGCTAATACTTTTGAAAATTCAGTCTTTTTTTCTGTGTTTTTACTAGTCTCGTTTTTGTTGGATTCGTTGTTGTTGAGAGTGGCACTTCTCTCCACCCGACTACCATTATCCAGCATCCGAGGCGAAGACATGAACTTGACTCGAACCTTTGTCTAGCCGCCCCCACGGAGATGGCGTTGTCACTATGAAAGTGAGACCTGACAACCATGATTGTATGTATGTATGTAAATAATAAAGAGAGACATGCAGCCGAGAAAAGAAAACACGAAAATATACATATATATAAAACGCAATTACTACAAGATCGTACACAATTAACTCTTCGTTCGTTAACATGGTGATGCTATGCAACACAAAAATCGTAAAAAGTAATATTTTGCTTTGCCTCCTTCCTCAACATTTACATTTTACTCACTTTACTCACTTAATATTTTTCTAAACTATTTTCAGGCCCGTGAGTCTTTTACTTGAGCCGACACTTAAAGAACCCGGTGATATCACGTTCACATGGCTTGAGATACATCGCACAAAGAATGCACTGCTGCAGCAGTTGGATCTACAAGGAGGGAATTTAAGCTTCAGTAGCGGCACAAATATTGGATTCGGTGATAGTGCCCCTGACAGAGTTTCTGTTGGTAGTAGTGGAAGAACAGGCATTGTCGTCGTTGGTGGAGTTGGCAAAAACGACACAGTAAGCGAATTTGCATTTTATCCAAAGGAGTCAGATTGCGAATACAAATGTCCTGAAATTGACGCATGCATTGCTGGCAGCTTATGGTGTGATGGTGAGTAGAGAAGTCAGCTTTCAATCAGCTAAAACTATGGAATTGGGGCGGTAATGGCATCTTACAATAACAAGATTTCTCCTTCGACTTTCACCTGCCGATATCGTTGTGTAGCCCAAAAAAAGATCTACATGAAAAAATAGTTGCAACTAATATTATAAGATATTAAACATAAAAAAAGCCCCATGCTATGACAAAATAAACGGACAATTACTGAAAGAATGTCCTTAGGAAGCATTGGACTTCATACGCAATTTATTTAAAGCGGTATTAAGACTAAGACATTTCCCCAGTTCATGAAAGTCTGCAAAAAACTTCTTCTTACAGACCAATTAGCTTGTTACCCGTGTTGACAAAAATTTTCCAATTGTGTCAAGCTATATAGGGGGCAGATACTTTTATTTTAAGTATAAGAATGAATACACAACACGCCCAATAAGCACAGGAGCTCCCCAAGAAAGCGTTCTTCGGCTACTCCTTTAGACTATTTTAATCGCAAACCTACTGCAACCAACCCAGGACTTTAGAATGATAGCTAGGTTTGCAGACGACATCATTTTTCTTTAAGCCCACAACAGAATATAAGGTCGGAATCTCGTAATCTACCTCGACAGTAAACAGAAATATTTATAAAATACGAGATCGAATGAAACGAAATGCTGAATCTGATCGGTAATTATATGTTCAAATAACTCCGGAATCGCACACAGTTTAGCGATCTCTCTGTAATTTGAAATATCAGCTTTACTATCCTTTTTATGGAGAGGAATAATGTAAGATTGTTTCCAAATATTAGGTAAAATAGAGGTATTCAAGGAAATGTCAAACAGTTTGCAGATTGATACCACTTGGTAGCGCCCAATGTGAGATCAGTATGTGGTCACTGCGAACCAAGTAGAAGTAGAGCCGCTGAAAATCACTTCGCCAAGTTTTAGGTTCATAAACCACAGACGTTCTACACCGATGGAATTATGAAGCTACACGGAAAATTGCGCAAGGTCATAGATAATAAATTTATTTTGAATAACGAAACTTTTTGTTAAAAAATTTACCAAAAAATCGCTTCCTTTTATATGATCCAATATATATAATAATACTGATATAGCCAAAGTAAACAGAAAATATCAATCAGTTAAGGAAGATTAAGCAGCCAACGAAACAAATGAATAATTATTGTGACACTTCTAGTAATTAAATGGACAATAATTGCTATGTTAAGTTACGTATTACATTCTGGAACGAAAACGGACTAAGACACTACATCCTAGAACTTTGGGTTTGTGATCTTTTTTTCAAGTGCTTTACATGTGTAAGAGGTAAAAATAAACATTGTTATCAGTCACAATTCTACTCTCATTGAGACCGGTCGTGCCTTCTTATATTGTGTCAGTTAATAAAAAAGAAACAAGTCCAAAAAAAAGAGCTGTAGCCAGCGTTTGCGGGCACCCAGATGGCTATCCTCGCTCTGCCAGTTATATTGGCAAAGCAGTTGTTGACAGCAGGCAAAGTCAATATTAGTCTGACGGTCTTCGGGGTCACAGAGCGCGTGCAACTGAAGCGTTACTTTAGATGCCATGAATTTGGGCTCATCGCTGGTGTTTGCTGGAGTAGTATGGATAGGAGCACCTAGTTTTAAATGAGGAGAGGCCAACCACAAGCAAACGCAGCAAAAGACAAGGACGCAAACTATGAGGCAGGCAGCTGAGGTTGCCTACTACTAGTTGAGAAGGGATGTCGTCTCTGGAAAAATTAGATTCTTACAGTTGAATCTAGACCACTGCGCGGATGCCAACGTCCTGCTAACCCAATCGGTGAAAGAACTCAAAATTGTTTCGACGTGACGTACGTCCTCTCAACATCCATCCATCCTCTACATCTAATAAATATTATAATACATTCGTAAGCGCCCCGATAGCCAATTCCACGACCTGGTCCCTCAGCGAACACTATACTTTTTGCGCCGCTAAGTAGTAGTCAGGAAGAGAGGCAAATAGACGAACAGAATATCCGATATATTGTTTATTGGATTAGCTAGCCGAGCTTTGATACCGGTGTGACTGGACTTCTGTATGACCCTGTCTCTTTCGCACTTGCATTCAGAGGTGCAGTCATAGCAGTGGTCGAAGCTGTTTTTACGCTTTCACCTTTGCCTTTAATGTACAAAGCCAAAGCAATCGTGACAGCTAAGGAGAGCACATGTAAGAGTGTAAAATAACATAATTTATATAGAAATTTAATAACTTGTAAAATAAAGATTTCAGCATAACCAATTTACACAGCGAGTTTTAATTAAATTGGAAGCTCGAAATACGCTCCACAACAGAAGATAATAGGCGTGGCCAAACGCGACAACAATACTGAAAGCGACCACCTGGCTATAGTGTCCTCGATTCACGAAGAGGCAGGAGAACGTAAGCAGCGTCCAAACCAATACCAAATAGGATATGAGGTGGGGACTTTCAACACCGACATCTCCAAGAAACGCTGCGAGCTGCAACACCAGCGTGAAGACTAGAAGCCGGTATAAGAGACATCATGAATCAGTTTAATGGTGGAACTACGATATAGCAGCGTCACCCGAGGGATGCTTGCGAGCACGCGGGTATAGAGGATAGCACGCGATTAGGGGAGTGTATTAGAGCTACAACTTATGTTTAAGCGTAGGCGGAGAGTGTTAAAGCTTGTGTCTGTATACTAAATATTTGGATACACATAAAAATATCATCAGTCTCTACCAAATAAGCATGCAAGACTAAAGTGAAGCTAAGATTCAATTTAGAATTCAATACTTACAATGACATCTATGATTCAAACAAGGAGAAAAAATTTAGGTTACGAGTTTAGAAAGTAAGTTATGCATTAACTCAACGACGCCAACAATTTAGTCTTAAAACAGAAGAGGTGGTGGGAGAGGAGGCACACGCAAAGTAGACATTAAAAGATTGTCCTAAGGCATAGAATGGATCATGTTGTAAATAAGAAGTTCTACAAAAGGGAAGACTAAAAGTTTCTGGTTGAACGAGATGGTACATTAAAGTTAATCATAATAAGTCAGAAAAGCGAGTTAATACTACCATAAATGAGGTTATACAAAAAAGTTACACCCATGACAGTTATACGACTAGACAAAGTAGGGAGGTTGACCAATTTTAGATGACGAGGATAAGATGGTAGGCAACCATTAGGATCCCAGTGCAAGTTTTTGAGAAATTGCTTTCGCACCGACTCAATACGATCGATATATATCTGATATTGAGAATCCCAGATACTCCAGAATAGGTCGTACCAGTGGAGTGTATAGAGATTTCGCAGTATACGTGTCATCAAATTCCTTAGACCAGCTTTTAATATAGCCAAGAACACCTCTAGCTTTAGAGACTGAAAGCGAAATATGGGTGCCGCAATGCAACTTTCTGTCAATCAAAATACTAAGGTTGTTAAACTGAGAAACACGTTCTAAATGAGTTAATGTAATAAGAATTTAAGTAGGGGCTCCGCGAAAGGACATAACTTTGCATTTATTGATGTTAAGGATTAAATAGTTAGCGGAACAGCAACGAGATAAAGGTGGCCATTTTTGGCCCTATGTGATTAGGCTGACCGCGAACCTTGATGACGAACATACGGGACCGCGGTGAAGAAGCTAAATGCAACAAAATCAACAGCGCCCTCCACCGCCGAGCGGTACACAAGCGCAGTACTGTGTCATAATAACGACTTTTACCCGGTAAGCCAAGTCTAGATGCTCCCGCAACCCAGAGGATAATGATAGTGATCCGGATTTTAATTTTTTTTTTATAACCTTTTATTCAGTACTTATGTCTACTTAGACTTAGTACAATGTTTAAATGACGAGTATAGGTGTATTTAGCTGCTGTGAGCCGGTCATAGAAGTTGTACAATCAATTGTATAATCCAATGTAATTTGTTGTCTATGTAAAGTCCTAGATATTTCGCATAGTCTTCTGTTTTAACGTTGACTCCGTCAAGCGTTAGACGAGGTGCTACACATTTAGTTTTAGTTGTGTAAATAACATGTATTGTATTGCGGTTATTATTTTAATGTTCCATTTACAGAAGAGTGAAATGTTCAGAGTGTTGTCCAAATTCTGTTGCAGTATTACAGTTGTTACTTCAATGTTTTTGTGAGAACTTAGTGATATGGTGTCATCTGCAAATGTAGCTATCATTGATGATTTCTTTCTTGGTGTTGGTACATATGTTGTGAAGATGGTATACAACAGAAGACCTAGTTCTACTATTTCTTTAATTTGAATATTCGTCCTAAAACTCCTGTTCTGCTATTTCTTTAATTTGAATATTCGTCCGAAAATTTTACGAAGAAGTACTTATTAGTAATGTAATACTCCTTGTACAATAATGTGGGGAATAATAGTTCGCAGCCTGTAGATTAATCTATTGTGCCAAATGCTTTCTCTACGTCTAGGAACACTCCAATACAGAATTTTTTGTCGTCGAGGTCGTTTATTATTTTGTGCGCAACACGATGAACTTGTTGTATGGTTTAGTGGAACCGAACGGAACCGAATTGGTGATCTGGAATTATGTGGCTGCGTACCAGGATAAGTAGGATTCGCATGCACAATATCTTTTCGAACATTTAGTATGGCACAGGAAGTAAGCTGATCTATATGATGATGGAAGATATAAGTATTTTGCCCGCTTTGGAATCGCAATTACTTCGGCAACTTTCCAGACTTTGGGGAAGTAGTTTTATCTGAGTAGGGCATAAAGTCTATAACGTATGTAAATCACCACAATTGGTGGAAGCTCTATTAGGGGTTTGCCATTAATTTTGTCATAGCCTGGTGACATTATGTTGAATGATGAGTAGAATTTCGGAGGCCGTAGTTTTTTTGAGTCGCAATGTTTAAAGTTCATTTGCTCGTCAGCAAAAACTTTCTCATAATAATCTGCTAAAACTGTTAGTTTAGCTAGATTTATTATTGCCCATGATCCATTGTCCTTTTTGATTGGTGCCTGGTGCATAGTTTTGTTAGTCATTTTTTTGCAGCTTTCCAAAGCGAGTACTCTGTGAATTTTGTCGATGTTATGGTTTGAAGGTAACTTGCGACTTGTTTGTTTTGTAATGTCTCTAAGGTTGTCCCAGTCAGTTCGGTTATTATGTAAGGAATTATTTTGGTTCGAATCTACCAGAAATTTTCTGAGTTCTAAGACTATGGCTGTGTGATCTGACGAGAGATCCAGACTCGGTTTGATTACGAATTTACCTAAATCTATATTTTTTAATATACAGAAGTCTAAAAGATCTGGCATTTTATTGATGAATGTTGGTCAGTATGTCAGGTCACGTGTATTTATATGGTTTATCTTTACAAATTGTAGTGCGTCCAGAAGGTTTTTGCCTCTCTTGTTTGAAGTTCGCGATTACCATTCTGTGTGTTTCGCGTTTAAGTCTCCAGCAGCAATAAATTGTTGTCCTAGTTTATTTATGAAGTCCAGATATTGTGACTGGGTAATGTTGCACTTTTATCCCATCGATTCCTGTAGCATGATGCATATTCCTAAGCACAACCTTGAAACCCCTCTCCATCTTTGGCTTAAACTTGTAGTATTTGGTTTTGTGATGCTGAAGTACCACCGCTGAGTAACACATTGAGTCAGATATCTGTATGTTCACTCCGTTGTTTTTCAGAGATTTTATTATAAAGTTGTTTTGTATTGCCCACTATATCCTGCACGTATATTCGGGGAGGTTTCTGTGCTTTTGATTTTTCAGGGGCTTCTCTATTTACCCATCCTACATTTTCTTCAGCAGGCAACATTGTCTTGATCTACCAAATCAAACCTATTTTACTCAACCAGTATGAGTGTAGCGTTTTCTGTTGCGGTATCTTTGTTGGTGTTTTGTTTTTTCGTTTTTTGTTGCTGTTGGCAAAAGTTTCGGGTGACTGCTTGTCTCGATTACGTTTTTGTAGCGGTTTCTCGATTTGATTTGTTTCAATGTTTTGATCTTGTGCATGTATGTTTGTTGTTGATGACGCTGTTGTATCCGCCTTATGACGTTGAATTATGGGGAGAAGAGGACGGCAGAATTATCGATGTTGTTGGTATTGCGCCAGCTAGCAGTTGTAGTCGTTAGGTTAGCAGTGGTGGTTGACGTTTTTGTTGTCGTTGTAGCTGTTTAGTAGTTCATAATTTATGTGCTCAGAATCGGCGTAAAGCATTGTTCGCTCCACGACAATTGAGAAGCATTAATTTTGAGAGCAGATCGCTGTAGTTGTTGGTTAATTCCGTTTTTAATTTTATTGGTGTTGTTATTTTGTACTTCTGAATCTAAAGCTGCGAGAGAAGTCATTGCCTCGAGTTGAGTGGGAGGGAAAGAAAGCCCCACAGTGTGGGGCTAATGGTGATTTTGTGTGATGCGCGCAGCCGGAGACTGCGTCCAAACGGCATATTTGAGTTTTAAACACTTTTATTTTGTATTGTTGTTGTTACTTATTTTGTTTCTTGATTTACTTTTTGTTTTGTTTATTTCGGAGAGTGAGAGCAGACGACTAATCGACTTGACACTTCACTTGCGAAAGAGATCCCGTTATAGTGCCAAACTTCGCACGAAAGGCGGCTATAATTGAGCATACGGACAACTTTGATAGGGTATACACGCAGTGTCGGCGCGACGAGGTTTTTCCGGCAAGGTGGAAAATGCAATAACTCGTATTTTTCCTAAAAGTGGATAAGGATCAAAGGAGGTCGTCGTCGTATGGGCCCATCTGTCTTGTGAGAGATTATACTTGAGAGAATAATATGTGACAGGATCGAGGCAGGAGTGTGGAGTTCTAGTTGCTGTCTCCTGTGCAGTTCGGGTTCACTAGTAAGAAATCGACTGTAGACGCTATACAGGAGCTAACCAATACAGCTAAGGCGGCAGCCGAAGGTACGCGATGGAAGGTAGACACCAAGCAATACTGCCTTTTATTGACACTAGACACTAGGATAAGGCTGTGACCATAAGGAGCTACCGCAGAGGACTAGATTTTACATACCGCTTGATGGCCTCTGCGTACAGTTTCGGATGTTGCGGTACTTGTCATGCCAGGGATGACACCGATTGACATCCTAGTAGAGGAGGCTTCGGAGATTCACGAAGAGATGCAGCATACGGGAGCGACGATGGATTGCGCACGAACGCAAGGAAACACAGGTGAAACTGCTCAGTAAGTAGGCGCTGGACGCATCGAATCATCCCTAGCCTCGACCAATGGCTGGACGAAAAGTACAGTGATGTGAATTTCCATCTCACCCAGCGCCTCAGTAAACACTGGTGCTTCAGGGCATACCTGACCCGTTCTAGACACGCAACCGTGCCGTACTGCCCCTCATGAGAGGGTCGGGTGATCGACGACGCAGAGCACGTGCTACTTATCTGCGACAGGTTCAGGAAACGAAATTGTGAGTCGCCCTAACAGCTAGAAATATCGTCACCCTAATGGTGTCGAGCGAGCAATTCTACACGACGGTGAGCGACGAAAATGTCGAAGCGGTGGTCACGGGTGCGGTTCCGGGTAAAGGAAGAAGCCAGCTATTAGCCGGAACTATACCCCGCGATGCATTGCTTCGTGGTGGTTACGCGGGGTTATTGTTAATTCTTACTTATCTCTGTGTTTCTTTCTAACTCAGAATTAAAAAAAAAACATAAACAAGTGCAAAACAAAAAATCCCAAAGAATAATCCGAAAACTTTACAAAAACAATTTACCTTTAAATAACTGTAATCTGATAATCACTCTAACAGCAGTTTAGCGCTTCACTTCCAATGGCACTAAATTTATAGTAATTACAAGAACATCCAGTAACGAAACTCTATCAATGGTGTCACCAGTCCTAATCGAAAAAGTCATTGACAATGTTTGCGCAGGAAAAGCCATTCATTCACTACAATGGCACACTGTTAGTAGAACCAACCACCCTCCAACTAAGAGAGCTTATATTGACCCAGGAGCAGTTGACATTGACAGCAGTTGCCCAAAACAAAAAATTCTAGATATCAAAGCACTCGGGAAGACGACCGCAAAAAACGTAATTACAGCTCCTTTTGACTTAAACCAACAAAGCACAAAATATGCTGTTCAGCAAAGACACTGCATATAATAATTGCAAATAACACAAACTTAATAAAAAAAATCTTGCGTGCAAGTAAGTACACGTGCTAGAAGTGAAACTTCAATAGGACTGAGTGAGATACAGTAAGAGAAGCTAACGCATACTGAGTGTTAAAAGTTTACCTAAGACATAGAAGGGATCATGCTGTAACTAAGAAGTTCTACTCAAGGCGAGACTAATAGGTGTGTAATCCCTAGTAAATCGAACAGGTATATTGAAAGTGTTCAAACTAAGTAAGAAAGGTGAGTAAATATTACCGTAGATAAGATTATGTATGAAGGTCACTCCCAAGGATTGTTCTACGACTACAAAAATTAGTAAGATTGATTAATTTCAAACGACTCCGATGTTCCCAGCAAAGATTTCTGAGAGAAATCAAAATACCTTTGATGTTGAGGCTTCCATACACAAGACCCATATTCAAAAATAGATCTAACAGTGAGGTTTACAGCACTTTCGTTGTATGAGGATCTTTAAATTCCTTATATGGTGTCCATAGCTAAAATATAGCCATGGACACATCTAGCCTTAGAGACTGAAGAGGAAATGTGGGTGCCGAAATGCAAAAATTGAGAAACGTGTTCCAACTTTAATATAAGTTTGAACTTTCAAGTATGGCCATTCGTGCGCAGCTACTTCGAGAACAGGACCTTTTAAGTGGTACTGGATGGTGTGGAATCTAGCGTCAAAGCTATTTGCGCAGGTGTCCCCCAGAGTAGCGTTTTGGGGTCTACACTCTATACCCTGTTCACGCACGACATGCCCACTGGGTCAGAAATACCACTGAAGGATGCTCTGGATCTGATCATTTCCACGTTTGCAGACGATACGGCCATCCTCGTCAGAAACAAGTGCATTTACGAAGCCACGAACTCACTGCAGCAATACCTGCATATTTTTGAAAACTGGACACGACGTCCAACGTCATTTGCATTAACAAAAACAAATGTGCCAATGTGACATACGCCTTACGGGCGGATTTCTGTCCGGGAGTTTTCATTGGCAACCAGCTGCTGGAACATCATTCAGGTTACAAACTTTCAACACGCATATTTCAAGTATCACGAAATCCTTAAGACAGAGGATTGGTGAATTGCATTGGCTTTTAACTAGCAGGAATAAATTGTCCTTGGGAAATAAGGTGAACATTTACAAAACCATAATTGCTCCTGCTTGGCGATACGGTTTGCAGGTGTATGGCATAGCAACGAGGTCAAACATCACGAAGGTGAGAGTACTGCAGGCCAAGACATTGCGAATGCTTACTGGTGCCCCTTGGTTCATGCGAACGGCGGACCTTGAAAACGACTTCAAAATACCGAAAATTGGCGATGTGATAAATCGTCAGGCCAAGAAATATATAGAGAGGTTAAAAAACCATCCAAATAAACTAGCAAAGCGCCTTCTAAAACGACGCAGAATGGGAGGAGTTAGGGTGGCGAGACGGCTGAGAAGATCGTACCCTGCCGACCTCCGTAACAGATCTTTTTAATATTATTGTACCCCCACTATACTATATCCACTTAGTTGTTCTAATAATAACAGAAAAATTAAATATAAAGGAAAAAAAAGTTTGAACTTAAAGTTTCACGGAGAAAATACTTAGCTTTACATTTATTAGAGTTAAGTATAAAATACTGTGAGTTAAAATTGCTTAAGGGTTTCAAATTTTTCCTTAATATCCATTAGATATTTTAGTGCCTTCAGCTCTAGGTATATATGAATTTATGTCGCATGTAAGTGATAGAATTAATAAATTGTTAAATTCTAAGCTTTTAGGCTAATTAATGTTATTATATATTGCATTATGTTATATATTTTTTAATAATTTGTTGGATTTCAGAAAGTTATAGATGAGGTTGATGTTATTTGGGATGGTGTTTTCCAGGAGTTTAATTAAGTATGGCTGAGAATGCGACTGTGCGTTTGCTGGCATTTCAAAAGGAGATTTTGTATATTTGCTTCCTGTTGTCAGGGGGGCATAGATTATTATGGGAGCCGGAAAGCAAATGCTAATGAGTCATCGGGGTTGTGACCCATACGAAGGCGGATAAAAGTTGTGAGTGCATCGCGGTGACATTGAGCAGGGTAGTTTAGGGTTATGGCTTTTGGATTTAGTTGCTTATAATGGTAAATTATGGCATCCCATGATACCCGTTCTTTTTATCGAATATAGCAGAGTATCAGGTTATGGCCTTCTGAAGAATGTCAAAAGTATGTAGCGCATCTATATTAGCCAGTTAATCGCGAGCATCTGCTTACTTGTTGCCAGTGATGTTCGCATGTCCGGGAATCCACATTAGCTTAATATGGTTGTGTTAAATGAGGTCATCGCGGATAGCTGACATAATTATGTTATTGTTATTGGCATTTCTAACAGAACTAGTAGTACTTTTACTGTCTGTACAGACAATGACAATCGATGACAGATTTGTAGAAAACCGTACGGCATGTCGGATTGCGCAGTGCAGTGAAAATGGAGCAGAAATTGTGGGGTACTCCAGCCGATATTTTATTATTAAAATTATCGATGACAGCAACGGAGGGAGATACATCGTTTTTTGAGCCATCAGTGAATAAAAATTTTGTTGAGCGATGTTCTGGGTGATTGTATATTTCATTGAGAAAGGAGCTGAAGACTTGTGGAGGAGTGACTTTTTTATTAAATTTTTCCAGGTCATCAATCAATGAGGAGCGACCTATCCTCCAGGGTTGAAAACGTGCACGTTTTTTATAATACGACTCTTGAGTGAGACCTATTTCCTGGGCATGCTGTAGACACTGTGTAAATGTGGATACCCGTTTAAATGTCCGTTTGTATTTGGATGTGGTTTTGACGGTATCGTATACTTTTCTGTTGTGGCGGAGTAGTAGTTTGGGAATTAACCGGAGTTTCGCAACCTTGATGAAATAATGAATGTTTGGTAGGCCAGCTTTCATCAGCATGTATTTTATTGGAGACGTAGTAAACGCAGGTAAGCTGAGCTTGACAGCAATATGACATGGTCTTTCGATTAGTTTAATATTGTTTTTTGCTTTGATGTTAGATATTTTAGAATGTTAAGTCTGGCAACCAGATTCTGTCTAATGTAACTACAATGTTTCCCAAACTTAAATTTAGAATCGAACAATAAACCTAATATGCTTAACCTACATATATAGCTACAATATGTCTTTCTACAAATATGAAAGGATTTACATTTTTCTAAAGATATTTGTGACAACGGATTCCATTGGCCACATTGTTATATCTGATAGGATGGAGTTTAAATTGGATTTTACCGAGTCTAATTAATTATTAATTTTAGTATATATGATTACATCGTCTGCATACATAATGTGTGCCATATGATTGTATTTTGAAATTGTATTACTAATTTCGTTGAAAGCTATGATAGACAAGGTAATCGATAACGGAGAGCCCTGAGGAATGCCGTTTGATAAGACGAAAGTGTTTGAAAATGAGTACTGCAAATTTTCTCTTCGATAGAAAATCCTTAATGAAACCGTATACTTTTATTCCAACTTTCGATTTAACGATTTGTCCCAGAACAATAGGCGCACCTACCCTGTCGAATGCCTTTTCAAAGAGGAGAAGAGCGTCATGGGTTCTGTGCGTTTTCCTGAAGCCGAACTGGCTAGGTGTTATTAGGTTTTTACGCGACCCGAACCACATGAGTCTTTTGCAGATGATTTTCTCGAGTAATTTCCCTGGACAAGACAGCAATGATATCGGTCTATAACTTGTTACTTGAGTGTTTTGCTTTTTGGGTTTATGAATTGGGAATTGGCAAGTTTCCAGTTTTTTGGATATACACCCTTATCAAATATCAAATTGTGCAGGCGGATAAGGTGTTTTATTAAACTTTCAGGTAGTTGTTTGATGATAGGGTATGTAACTTTGTCAATTCTTAGTGTGCTACCCCTCATAAAGCAGAGAGCGTGCTCGTACTCCAGGAGGGTGATGTTTAATTCAATTTGGTTGGAAAGAGATGAAGGGTTATTGTTAATGTAAGAAGAATTTACGGTTTGCGGTTTAAGGTAGGAGATGGGTGGAAATCGGAATCTTGTGAATATTTAGACCAAGAATAGGCAAACTCATTGCCATCAATGCCTCTTCTCCTAATTGCATACACTCTACTTTGTCTAGAATTAGAGAAAGTTATTGGTAGACCTGCTAATAAAATTGTTCGGCGGTATTATTCCTTTGAGCAAGAGTTGTCATTTGGTATTCGAGGATACCAATATCTCTCTTGTCAGGGTATTGTAACATAACATTTAACCAAACTCAAAGCTTTTGGTTTCCCTTCTACATTGATCTGATGGCTGGCATCTTACCTTGATCATAGCACTCAAAGGGTACTTTTTAAGTTTTCAATATCTAAGTCTTTAGAGGTAACATCAGGGGTTCCCCAAGGCAGTCTTTTGGGGCCTTTGCTTTTCAACATATTTATTAATGATCTACCAAGCGTCATAAAACACTCTCAGATTTTAATGTATGCAGATGATATAAAACTATGTTTCCGCCTTAATAACCCTTCTCACGGGATTTTCCTTTTCAGAGTGACCTAGACTCTTTATCTCGTTGGTGTTCCAAAAACTATTTAATCCTCAATACCAATAAATGCAAAGTTATGTCCTTTTCTCGCGGAGCCCTTATTTCAAATTCTTATTACATTGACTCAAATAGTTTAGATGGTATTTCCCAGTTTAACGACCTTGGTATTTTGATGGACTCGAAGTTGCATTTCGGTACCCACATTTCCACTTCGGTCTCTAAAGCTAGAGGTGTCCTTGGCTATATTGAACGCTGGTCTAAGGAATTTGATGATCCGTATAATACCAAAGTACTATACACTTCACTGGTAAGACCTATTCTGGAGTATGCGTCTTGTGTCTGGCATCATCAATATCAGATGTATATTGATCGTAGTGAGTCGGTGCAAAAGCAATTTCTACTTTTTGCTCTCAAAAACTTGCACTGGATTCCAAATTCTTGCATACCATCTTATCGGTGTCGTCTCAAATTGATCAACCTCCCTACCTTTGTCTAGTCGTAGAACGGTCATTGGTGTATTAACTCACCTTTCTTAACCTAGTGTACCAGCACGTCCAACTAGAAACTATTCTCCTATTACTCTTCCCTTTTGTAGAGCTTCTTATTTGGAACATGATCCATTCTATGTCTTATGCAAATCTTTTAATACCCACTTTGGGTGTGCTGCTCCTCCCACCTCTTCTTATGTTATATAAACTAAATTGTTGGCATCATTGAATTAAGGCATAACTTATTTTCTATACTGGTAACCTAAATTTTTCCTCCTTGTTTAAATAGTCTATATTATTGTAGGTATTGAATTCTAAATTTAATATTAGCTTTAGTTTAATCTTGCATGCTGATTATGTGTTATTGGCTGATGATGTTTTTATCTGTAGACAAATATTTAGTACGTAGACATTAGCTTTGGTATCGCATGATCACCAAAGATATTAGCAATTAAGACCAGCTGAGCCCAGTCTATGTGAGTGGGTGAATTTTGATGCCACCTGGGCCTGCCCCATGTGAGATCAGTGTGTGGTCATTGGGTACCTACTAAGTCGATAAAAAAAAAAAATAAGACATTTCTTGATTTTGTTCCAGTTGAGTGGAATGCGACGATTTTATGACGAATGGCATGCAGTATCGAGAACCCTTTACGCCTATTTAGATTCTGACCATACTTATGAAGGATTCTGTCTACGAACTTCCTCCATGAGCTAAACTATCCTGGTTTCCCTGAGAATTCTCTAAGACATTTTACCACGTCTAGAGTCCTCTCTGAAGCATCTAGGTTTCGGCTAAAGTGTATGGGAGGCTCAGTTTCTTCTTCTGAGTGAGGATTTGAGGTTCCTCATCAGTTTTTGTTATGATATCGACGAGTTCTTTTTTTTCCACTGCAGGTGTAGGATGGAAGGATGTCGCACTGAGGTTTAACCTTGATAGGGTTTTTGCAATCTGGTGCTCTTGATTCATTTTAACAACCGAAATTTTTGCTCTTCTTTTCTAATGAATTACAATTTTGTTACGCTCTTTATGTGATTTATTGATTATTATTTATATTATTTTATTATATTTATTTATATATTTCCTTTCGCATGAAATATTGTTCATTTGTTTCAACTGTAGGTTTCCACCTTCGTTTATTGTATTTTTTTTTTATTTCTTTTTTCCTTTACTATTTTATCAGTCTTGGCTTATATATTTACTTGTTCAGATTTTTCAGCATGTTTCTTCTTCTTTCTATTTTCATTTACTTCAGAATGTTATTTACTTTAGTTTGTTCGTTTCCACTTTCATAAAAATTCTCATTTAAAAGTTATCAGCTTTAGTTTCAATCCACTTTTTATTTTGTCTCGTTGTTTTTTTATTTTTTTCCCTTTACACTATCTTTTGTTTCACTTTCTATTTTATTTCATTGTTTCTATACAATATTTATCATTAAACCATATAATCTTATTACTACTTGTTCACATTATGTTTATATAGAGTTATATTTACATTTGCTACAGTTACATTTTACAACTAAGAACTAAATTGTGGATAATTACACATTATTTAATTCATATCATGATTTCGTAAGGAAAATGGGGAAAAACCTTCATTGTTTCTTTTTTATTTATTATCTATTTTGTTTTTCCCTTATTCAAATTAGTCGATTTCTGTTTAATTTCGGGTTACACTTTTTTACTGACTTGTATGGTGTGTTTGATCTAGCTGGACCGTACAGTCCTGTCCTTTTTGTTAAAAAATGCTTGTAAAGGTGCCAAAGTTCAAACTTAACTTGTAAAAAAGGCCGCGTAGTTTACTCATTTACACTCGCGTTCCCTGCTCGGCCGCCAATTAAACGTTTTTCTTATTTCTTTTATAAATAAGTTGATTTATTTATTATTCAGATCAGCGCTATGCGCTTTGCAGTAGTTACTACACTAACTGCTTAAGTTATTAAAGACTAACGAAATCTCGGTAGCCAGCACATAGAGCGCTTTGTCACATTGCATAGGCACGTGGAGATTTGGACAACGCAGGAGTGTCATGTTACCACTGATAGCGGATGAAGTGCAGACGTATTGTCAGCAAATAATGTGGGAACGGGAATAGTGTGGGAATTAGAGATGAGAAATATCTGCGTACATGTTACTCTGTCACAGTGACTGGGAAATATCTAGTCACACTGTTACTCGGTTTCAAAAGTAACAGCTACCAAAGTCACAGTCTGGGGACAAAATCGCAGTCACATTTAGTATTAGGACCATTCACATTTAGTATTAGGAGCAATCACGTTTGATTGATATTCACAGTGAACACAGATTCTCGGTTACTGCTAACAATTTGGCTTATAGGTTGATACTCCCCGCGTACAACGATGCACGCGTCTAATGAGTACAACACAGAGTTCCTCTATTATTCGTAGTCTGATATTGCTAATTCACGCGTAATTTTTTGCCTTAAATTTTAATTTCGATAGTAGTCACTTGCACTAACTCTGTATCTAATGTATTTCTGAGAATAACCCCACTTTCCGTTGGCAATGCTTTTTGATATATTCATGGAATCCGTCAATTACTACGTTTATATGGCAGCTAAACTTAGTTTAGCTAAAATCGGATTGCCTTAGAACACTTTATTTGTAAGTGTATATGTGGGTCTTCATTGCGTTCTTATTTTTCTTCTTCAGAGTTTCCATGCACATAAAAGGTTATGTGTCTTACCCATCAGAACAAGTTATTTAAAAAAAACACATTGAATAAAATAAAATATAAATGTATAAGGCTTATCTTAAGTTTTAATAACATTTTACAATGATTTTTCAGTATTTAATTCGCAAAATCATAAAAATATTAAAAGTAAAGCAAACTCTGCACGAAACATTCAGCTGACTGTGAATAGCGACTTGGTTATCGTCGGGTTTAAAAAGCGACCTACG
>JAWNKX010001033.1:0-35470 GCA_035041755.1 Cacoxenus indagator | reverse complement strand
TTTATACTAACTACCTTTTCTCTCTCTCTCTCTCTCTCTCTCTCTCTCTCTCTCTCTCTCTCTCTCTCTCTCTCTCTCTCTCTCTCTCTCTCTCTCTCTCTCTCTCTCTCTCTCTCTCTCTCTCTCTCTCTCTCTCTCTCTCTCTCTCTCTCCATGGCGGAACCACCGCGAGGCATTGCATCACGGGGTATGGCTCCGGTTATTAACCGGCTTCTTCATTACGCCGGGACCGCTCTAGTGACCTCAGCGTTGTCATTGTCGATGCCGCGTAGCTGCTCACCGCCCTCCAGCATTGCTCGCTCGACACCATTAGGGCAACTAGATTCCTATCTGTTAGGCTGACCCCCAGTGTCGTTTCCATTTGTCTTCTACCGTCTTGGAACCTGTCGCAGTTGAGTAGTACATGCTCTGCGTCTTCCACCACCCGGCCCTCGCAAGAGGGACAGTACGGATCGGTTGCGTGCTTAAAGCGGTACAGATATGCCCTAAAGCATCCATGTCCACTGAGGAGCTGGGTGAGGTTAAAGTTGACCTCCCCATACTTCCTGTCGAGCCAAACATCCAGATTTGGGATGATCCTGTTCGTCCAACGCCCATTTGTTGAGCCGTTCCATCTGTGTTGCCACTTCGCTCGGCTTCGAGTTCTTGCCTGCACTCGTGCGACCTCTCTCCTCGCGCCCGTCTGCTGAACCTCGTCGTGGATCTCCGAAGCCTCCTCCACTAGGATGTCAATCGGTATAATCCCTGCAATGACAAGAGCAGCATCTTCTGAAATCGTACGGAAGGCGCTGCATACCCTTAGGGCCGCCAAGCGGTATGTGGAGTCGAGTCCTCTGCGATAGCTCCTTATGGCCATAGCCTTAGCCCAGATTGGGGCTCCATATAACATTATAGATTTAGTTACCCCTTGGAGTAACATCCGTCGTCCTTGCCGGGGTCCACGAGAGTTGGCCATGATCCTGCTTAGGGCTCTGCACGCCGCAGCGGCCTTTTGGTTTGCATACGCAAGGTGCTCCTTAAAACATAGTCGCGTATCCACCAGCACCCCGAGGTATTTAATGGACCTCTTTGAAACGATGACAGTTTCGCCTACTTGCACCCGAGCCTGTTCCACTCTTTTCCGACTGCTGATGAGCACGGCTTCCGTCTTGTGTTCGGCCAGCAGCAGCCCGGACGTCCGTAGCCACTCGTAGACCACAGATATGGCACCGTTGCACGATCGCTCCACCTCGCTGATTGTTTTGGCTACTCCCACAATGGCAATGTCGTCAGCAAATCCAACAATCTTGACATCACTTGGCAAAGCTTGTTTTAGCACTCCATCGTACATAATGTTCCACAGAGTGGGTCCTAGGACCGATCCCTGTGGGACGCCTCCGGTTACATTATACTGTGTGACGCCCTCGTCTGTGTTGTAGAGAAGTATGCGTTCGCTGAAGTAGCTCCTTATGATATCAATAAGGTATTTAGGGACCCGAAAGGACCCGAGAGCTTCCAACACCTTGTCCCATCTCGCCGAGTTGTGTGTGTGTGTGTGTGTGTGTGTGTGTGTGCGTACTCGTCCCGTGTGACTATTTACTTATGGCTCCACATCACTGCCTTCTCACGGTGAGCGACAATGGCGATAATTGTGGCCGCGACTGTAAAAGAACGCGGTTCAAATCGCAGCCTAACATAACTCACAAGTTGCAGTGGTAACGCAGTGCGTTTAATCGACACCAGGTAGGGGGCGCTTCAACGTTGCTACCTCAGACTCTAACCTCCAGAGTTTGATCAGAGTAGCTTTTAGCACTGCCCTCTCCCGGGCTACCTCGGTGCATGTGATGGAAATAGGTGGCGCTTTAACATTGAGAATTTCAGACACAAACCCAGCACAGCTGTTGTTTTATTCTAAGGTTGGCCCTACCGTTTTAGCTGTGAGCAGGCCGACAACATATGTTCACTGTAACTGTGCCACTTTCCACATTATTCTCCATTCGCTCTCACCACCAAAAAAGAGAAAAACGGTAATTACCTTTGGTTGAGGAGAAACAAACACAAGACAAAAAAAGCAGTAATTGGGACTCCAAAGGCCACTTCCCACGGAATCGCCTCCAACATCCGGGCCATCATCACAGGTAAGCAACATCCCTGGACAGCCGCGCCGGTGTCAAGCTACCTCCAACTCACTTTTTTCAGGGCCTTGGCCGGAGCCGCGTCGACACGCGTGCACCTCACTTCACTTCACAAATTCCTGTCTCTGTGTGTGTGTGTGGCTCTGTGTGTGTGTGTTTACACATGATATATTATGACCTCACTTTATACATGTATTAGAAAGGTTTGTGAAAACCATAATTGCGACATAACATAAGATGCAAGTACGTCGATCGCACTAGTCCCACGCAGTCGATTCAAAAAGCGATTGCTAATAGTTGCACTCACAGAACACATTTGTGTATTAACATATCTCAAAAAGAAAAGTTATCTGCTAAAACGGTTGCTCCAGCTGAACTTACATCGCTTCCTTCGAGACAGCACTGGCAGCAGCAGCGGCAGCAGCGACAACACATCCTTGAAAATTCCAGCGTGCAGCGCTTGATTTGTATTTATCGCTATGTTGTGCAGTTATGATGACCTCAGTGAAGCACAAAACGCGATCGCATTGATAACAAACTAAGCTATCTATGAAAACAAAATCGAGGCTGTTGCGTATAGAGAAATTAAACCTAAGAGAAGCCCTTGTCGAGCTGCTGCGGCTGTTCAGTGTATATTACTGTGACTGTGTGCAAGTAACGCGTAACAAGCATAATCTGGCAGTCGCCGATTTCTTAAGGCGGGTAATCCGATCTGATCCAAACCGATCAAAACGTGTGTTGCGCTTGTTGTACGATGAAACGACATGCTGCTGATATTTTATGTCAACTCATAGGGGCGATTTGTCTGTTGATGACAACCTTGACGTCAAGTAGGTGGCCACTTGGAATTGTTATTGTTATTGTGATGGACTACAAAGTGTAAGGGTTGCTTACGGGACGACACCCCAGTTACCAGAGGAACCAAATGAGAATTATTAACTGGATTTGGGTCCTCGCTCCTCTAATGGTCTCTGTCTCTCATGGTCTCCCCTTTTTCGCGCTACTATGCAGAGCCATTAAAATATTACGGTCGCTGCCGTGTGGATGATGAGGATGGCTGTTGTGTGTAAAGTACTGATTGCTGGGAAAGCAATATATCGTCTGAAGAAGCGAGTCGTAGAAGCAAGTGTTCAAGCACTGTGGTAATCAATCTGGTAAGTTCGCCGATGCGGTAGGCTTGAAGGTGTGTAATATTCGCATCTCGTTACGCGATAGGTTTTCTGTGCACGTAAAATAACCACGCTTGATTGCAAAAAGGCTAACAGCGTTCCTCTTCTACAAGTGCCGCCAACATGTGGATTTGGGCTATATGATCGCATTTTACGGCGGTATCACAGCGCTTATAACGGACTATCCTTGGATGGTGTTGCTGCTATACACCACAGACGGTACGTACTGTGAAGTACGAATATTAGTTTCGATTTACAGTATTTATGGTTTGTCTTTGATGTATGTAAGTTGTTGTTCTTTTGCCGTTTTTTACCGTTTGGCGAAAATACGCTTAGACGAGTGGGATACTACACGTAATCCGGATTGTCAGTACTTTAGAAATGAGAGATTGTGTGCACCACCGCATCAGGAAGTGGATGTTAAAAGATTGGATGTAAAAATCTGCCAAATAGTGTAGGTATTAGTGTGTGTATGATATTGTGTTGGTTACCTTTGTCTCCCTTGCGTGCTAAGTTTGAGTGTGTTTCGTAGGTGTAGTGCGTGTATAAGATTGTATTGGTTTCTTATTTTGTGTATCACTGGGAATGTTTTTGCACGATTTTGTTTGTTTTCATGCTTCTTTTTTTGCTGGCCGCTTGGTATTTTCATTTCGTTCATATAAATGAATATAGGCGAAATGCAAGGCAGCCATGCTATGGGCTCGATTTCGTTTCTAGTGTAAAATTAAAGAAAACTCAACACAATTTATTTTCGACCCACCTTGCATATATAGAACTATAAAAAAATCAAAGAAAGAAGACAGTGTCTCTGAATTTTGTTTTTATTACGTCTTTCTCGCGTTTTTGTAATTTACTTATCATTGAATATTTTCTCCTTTTACGGCAGTTCGACGTCAGTCCATTTGCAAACTCAAACAAACCAACAGCAATATGTTACGCTGCATAAGTTGAATGCGTAATGTGGTCATGTCGTTCTATAAGGCGCTTGATTGGTTGTCGTCTGTGGTTGTTCTTGGTCATGTCGAGGGAGCGTCTTTAGTGTCATGTGCATCATTGTACAGAATCAGTGTCCGATTCTAATCGTGCCTGACAAGTCTCTCCTGTTTTTTTTTAAGGGAGAAATGTAACCTCTATATGAATGATTACTCTTTGGCATGAAATACGTAGAGTTTACACTTCTCTCAAAAACTTTTTTGCTGTTAACATCGAAGTATCAGCGTAGGCCACTGTGTAACGATCTCATTTGCTTGGCTGACTTTATATTTAACCAGGCAAACAGAAATATATACTTCTTTCGAAACCGAAGCAAGTGCTGTTCCCCCTTCTTGTTGCACATTTCTCAATTTTGTGTCTTTAGCACGAATTAGCATAAAAAGGAATTTCTGTATATAAGCTTTGTTTTAGTTGTTTTAATTGCCGTCAACCATTTTAATTTTGATTGTAATGATATTGTCGTGAGATGGTATCGCAAAAGGTACATGTATTGATTTTTAGCGATTTTTTAATAAATGAGGCACATGATTTTTGTTATTGCAATTCCCACCACCTACTTTTATTGGTTTTGGTGGGACTTTTAGTGAATGAAGAACAGGCGCATCAACACAAAAAAAACAACAAATAATGCGTGAGTGTGCTTAGCACTCACGAGTTTTTGATGTGAAATATATTCAGTATGTAACTTGCTTATTATGCAGTCACTGCAAGAACAAGCGCAAAAACTATCGTACGATTTCTTTCCGCTATGTTTCTCCATCACTTTTGGGTTTGTGTTTGTGAGTTGCTTGCAACTTATAAACGTATGCTCTCGGTTTACCACGTACTCTTTAAACGCATCACATACAAGGGTGGGCAAAACAAAGTATGCCGTTTTGTATGAATGAAATAAAAATACCATGCGTCCATAAAAACAAGAAGGCTTGATCACAAATCAAAATCATACAAAAATATTCCGAGTCATGCACACAATAAGAACCATACTATCTTATACACGAACAATACCTACACAACACAAATGTTCGGTTGTGTCAGCAAATAAAAAACGTTTCAAAGTGAGTGTGTTAATGCAGTGGTATGTCTTTTTCCTTTGACTTCCCTTATGTTCGGCAAATAAGAAAAATCCAAATTTCACACGGTTGGTTGTTTCTGGTTTGATTTCGTTTTCACATTGGACACTTGCATTTTTGTTGTTAGCATGGTAGGAAAGGGAGAATTAGCACATGACACTAAAGACGCTCCCTCGACATGACCAAGAACAACCACAAACGACAACCAATCAAGCGCCTTAGAGAACGACATGACCACATTACTACAGACAACAACCAAAAACAACCACAGACAACAACCCCAAAAGCTTTTTATCGTTTTCATATGTAGTTTTGCTGTTTGGCTGGTTGTATAGGTAGAATTATCATTATTTAACTTCGATTTTTTGACATATCTAGCGCAAAAAATAGGTATAAATGCAATTAAATCAATTTTAATTATTAATTTAGTAGTTATTTCTTAAAGAAAAAAAAAAACAAAGCGCGTGCCCTTCCTCTTTTTGTTGTTTTTATTAGACTTCATTTGTTTGCAAAGAACGATAATGCAATGGCGCGATGACACGGTGACGCGACGACGCTATGATGTCACTTTAAAATTTCACTCTACCGAAACCAATGATTTTCACATCAAAAAGTATGCTTCGACATTACTACCATAATTATCTACATTTTAAAACAAAAAAAAATTTTATTGGAAAAAGATTACGGGCAGCTGAGGGAAACACAGGTTTTTTGCCACGTTGTTTTATAGATATAGATAGAAGATACATTGTATAGTCTCGTATAGTATAGTATACATCGCATACTATCGTAAAGTATAGTATAGTATACATCGTATACTATTGTGTAGTATAGTATACATCGTACACTATTTTATAGTATAGTATAATCGTATACTATCGTATAGTATAGTATACATCGTATACCATCGTATAGTATAGTATACATCGTATACTATCGTATATTACAGTATACATCATATACTATCGTATATTATAGTATACATCATATACTATCGTATATTACAGTATACATCATATTCTATCGTATAGTATAGTATACAAATATACTATCTTATAGTATAGTATAGATGTTTATATACATCGTATACTACCCTATGGTATAGTATATATCGTATGGTATCTTGTAGAATAGTATACATCGTATACTATCGTATAGTATTGTAATGTTTATTCTCGCACGCACTCCACTTCACATCATAGTCCACAACTCAATTTCCGTTTGTCATAACAAATGTACGAAGGACAAGTCCAGAAATCATGCTTTTTGTTGCTTTCAAATTTGCGTGCACGCAAATTCTTTGTCTTCTCTGATATTCGCAATGCGCAGCTGGTTTGATTTTGTTGTGACATGGGGCACTTGCAGTTGCTTGTTGG
This sequence comes from Cacoxenus indagator, assembly GCA_035041755.1. NCBI lineage: Eukaryota > Metazoa > Arthropoda > Insecta > Diptera > Drosophilidae > Cacoxenus > Cacoxenus indagator. The sequence goes on along the minus strand of JAWNKX010001033.1, from coordinate 28,748 downwards.
TGTTTCTGTTTGGCTGGTAGTCAAGGCAGAATTAGCTTTATTCAACTTCGATTTTTCGACATACCTAGCGCAAAAAATATGCATTTGAAATCATTTTAAGTTTTTATTGAGTTATTTCTTAAAAAAAAATTCAATGTTTTGTCACACTTTTTTTGTTTATTTTTTATTTTGCATGCACTCAGGAGATAGGAATCTTCGTAGAAACTAAAAGCCCCTATTGTTCTTCATTCATTAAAGTCCCAACAAAACCAATACAATTGGGCGGTGTGAATTACAATAACAAAAATCATGTTCCTTATGTATTAAAAAGTCGCGCCAAACTAATACGTGTTCCTTTTGCGCTATCATCCCACAACAATATCAATACAATCAAAATAAAAATGGTTGACGGCAATTAAAACAACCAAAACAAAGCAGAAATTCCTTTTCATGCTAATTTGCGCCAAGGACACAAAATTAAGGAAGGGGTAACAGCGCGTATTTCGATTTCGCAACAGGTACCAACAAAGAGTATTAATCCATATAGAGTTCCCATTTCATTCACGAGCTTTTGGAGCTTTTTCCAAATCTTAAGAAGACATTGGCTTATGTTATTTGTCTGCTATTAACATCGAAGTAGCAGCGCAGGTCGCTGTGTAGCAAACTCATGGTGCTAACTACTGAACTGAAGTAATCAGGCAAACAGAAATTTTAGAAGGTGGGTGTCTGTTGTGAAATCGAAGCAAGCGCTATTTCCCATTCTTGGTGTGTCTTCCTACATTTTGTGTTCTTAGCGCGAATTAGCATGAAAATGAATTTCTGTATATCACCTTTGTTTTGTTTGTTTTGATTGCCGTCACCCATTTTTATTTTGATTGTATTGATATTGTTGTGGGAATGATATGATAGCAAAAAAGGAACATGTATAGGTTTGACGCGATTTTTTTATGAATGAGGAACATGATTTTTGTTATTGCAATTCCCACCACCTACTTGCATTGGTTTTGGTGGGACTTTTAAGGAATAAATAATAAATAATTATAATAATAACGAATTATTATTCGTTCGGGCTGTTAGAAATAAAGAAATAAATTACTCAATAAAGAAGTAAAAATTGATTTAAAATGCATATTTTGCGCTATATATATCGAAAAACCGAAGTTGAATATAGGTAATTCTACCTTGACTATCAGGCAAACAGAAAAAACAGCAAGCAACTGCAAATGTCCCATGTGAAAACGATATCAAGCCACCTGTGCTACTGCGAATACAGGAAAGAAAGAAAGAAATTTTGCCTTCAACCAACAACAAAGCGTGTGACATTTGTTTTTTCCTTATTTGCCGAACATAAGGGAAGACAAAGAAAAGAGATATTCCTGCGCGAATGAATATGTATACTTTTTGCGTACACGCAAATTTAAACTCAATAACGAAACGCGTTCGAGACCTGACCTGTGCTAAATTTGGTACCACAATCGAAAATTGACTTGTGGATTGTGTTGTGAAGTGGGGCGCGTGCGGGAATAAAAATTCCTCCTTTTTGCTACGATCACGCAACAACAAAGTCTAGACCATTTGTTTTTTTCTTCATTGCCGATCACAAGGAAAGAGGAAGAAAGAACACAACACAAAGTAAGGGTGACGAAATTTGCTTTGCGCGACTGAGACTCGAACTTCGCGGACTGTGCGTATTGCTCGTACAGTCAACTGCCAAATCTTGAATCACCATAATGCATAACAAAATTTCAAATTATGGGGATATTCCAGTTATGGAAGACATATTATATTGATTTTTCACGATAAACGTACTCAATTCGAGTCATGGAGATATTCGGCTTATAAAAGTTCGACCTATGGAAATTCGACGATAGTTAAAAATTTCACTTGGGTTTCTTTGGCTTTTCAATAAATGCGCATTCACTGTACTTGCTCTTGAAATGGATTTCGTTTTCTGCCACAACCGAAAATTGTCTTCAAGAAGTTGAAGTCAAAAATCAAAACTTGCCATTGTGTGGGTGACCTTGTTGTGTAGGTGTGGTACGTGTATGAGATTGTGTTGGTTTTCTGTGTCTCCCTCGCGTACGAAATGTGATAAGTTTGAGTGTGTTGTGTAGGTATAGTGCGTGTATAAGATTGTATTGGTTTCTTATTGTGTATAGCACTGGGAATATTTTTGTACGATTTTGCTTTGTGGTCATGTCTATTTTTTTTGCTGGCCGCCTGGTATTTTCATTTCGTTCATATAAATAAATATAGGCAAAATACAAGGCAGCCATGGCTCGATTTCGTTCGTTAAAGAACGATTTCATAAATTACAGAAAATTCCACACAATTTGCCTAATATTCTCGAACACCTTGCAAATAAAAACTTTGAAAAAAAAAAATCAAACAAAGAAGACAGTGTCTCTAATTTTTGTTTTTATTATGTCTTTCTTGTGTTTTTATAATTTTGTTATCATTCAATATTTTCCCCTTTTACGGCAGTCCGTCCATTTGCTTGTTTACCTTAAGCAAACCAACAGAATATTTTACCCCACATGGTTGAACAGACAAGAAATCTGTACAACTGCTTAAAATTTAACATAAGCCAATCGTTTCTTAAAAGTCTCTCCGGCCATTTTTTTAAGGGAGAAATGGGAACTCTATATGAATAAGTTCTCTCTGGGCACCAACCTTCTAATATTTCTGTTTGCCTGGTTAAATATCACGTCAGCCAACCACACGAGGTCGTTACACAGCGGGCTGCGCTGCTACTTCGATGTTAATAGCAGAAAAGTAACATTTTTTATAGCGACTACTTATTTGAAAAAAACGTAAAAAGCTTTGAGAGTATTGTAATTTCTATATACTTCATACTCTTTGGCACAAGCGATGGCTTAAAAAACATTTTCATAGTGCTTGCGCACTTCTTTAGTGTGTACTGAAGAAAAGCTTAAAAAAATAGAAAATTTTCATAACTAGTTTACAATTAGTCAGAATTAAAGATTCATACGCAAGGTTTGGGTAACTTGGAAATGTTAATTTCAAATATTTAATTGATTTCAGCTTTAATTTTAAAGTTAAATAAACAGATTTTTTAACTCACCATGGTATCATACTTAGTTTCCGTGCATTGAAGTGGTTGGAATCTCTGACTACTTGAAATTATGCTAGATGTTAGAAAATGTTGGGAAATGCGGACGCCATGGATAAGTCAAACTTCTGTAGGTTCTGTCCCTAACCTCAACGGAACCTTGAATATGTTTAAGACTTCTTTAAGGCTTCTGCTTAAATACGTAATAATGTGAATTCAATGCATTCTGTGTATTATATTTCTTTATCAATCGTTTGTTTGACACATTATATGAAATTTTTAATAATTACGTTTTTAACATTTTTAGTACAAATGTAATTAGTTATCTTAATTGAAGGTATTCTTAGGTATTTGTGAGCTCTAAACAAAATACGGCGTATGGCTCTACTTAGATTTCGTGTTTAAACATTTGGTTTTTTCTATAACCCTTTATTTTTCGTTTTATAAATGTGTTAGTGACATCACAACACTTTCGAGATACACTATAGTTAGAATTCCCTTCTATTTATATTAAAATTTTTTTGCGGAATATTATCTTATTTCTAAAGAGAATCCTATGCTATCATAGATCAACATGTAGCATGTTAGATAAATGTATTTTTGAATTTAAACCTAATTGATTTACTTCAGTTTTTTATCTTTAGATTTTTAAGTTTAGAGGTACCTAATTCTCGATAACTAATGCTCGAACTGAATAAAATGTGCATGGACAGTGTATCGTATTATGTGTACTCCTACAAATAGTTGTTAGAAAAAAGCATTTAGAAAAGATTTTCTTATGTAACTAGGTGATTTTGCCTAACCTTTTCGCCGTCCGCATAGTTGCCACATTAAAAAGAGTCATCAGCAGTGTTCTTTTACGAAATAACTTCAAACACCTTGACACTGATTTCCACTTCCTCTTTTACTTATTATATCTCTTCTTTACGATTACTTTTTGTAAATTTTCCTCACATTTCAGAATATCCGAATTCCCTATCAACTTACAAACAACAGCCGGCAACATATCACACGGTAGTCTCACGATCCACATGTATATATTCAACCGGCTGTATCCCGTGTCAGGCTGAAGGATCGTAGAAGAGGGTCTCATTTTTTAAGTCCCTCTTCAGTGTACCCATGTTCCTGATACCGTCAATTCCGCCTCCAACGCCCAAACCGCCACCCGTATAGCCGCTGCCGTTGACGAAAGGTGTTTTCTGATTAACCACCGATTTTTTACGCTTGCGCATCAGTACAAACACACAGAATATTAGACATGCGGTCAACCCTGCCGCAATGCAACCTAGCGCTGCGAATACGCCGCCGGGTAGCTCAAGCAGTTTTCGCGCTGTTCCGCATTCGTCTTCGGACTCGTCGAAACCGGATGGGCAGTTGTGGTGACCTGATAAATCAATAAAAGAAAACAACGCAAATTGAAATATCATCAGAGTACAATCTTCAGGGTTTTAGTGAACATAATTTTCTAATGGCAAAAATAGTTTTCAAACAAAGCAAGGCCTGATAAGTGTAATAAGTCTCCAGTCAATAAGCTAACTTAACATAATCTGTTCATATATCCCCCTGTGAATGGCGATTTTTTATTCTCCTTCCACACTCACCATTAAGCTTCACCGGAAAAAGTAAGTTTTGTAACAAATACATATAAGTTGCCTGTTCTTGTATACATTTTTCAGAGTCACTCTTGGGGTAATAAACGTGCAGTGGTAGATGGTGCTCTGCGGAGGAGTTTGTGGCGACATCTCCGCCTCCTCTTGGTGAAGTATTTGAACCGTAACGGCCGCAGCAACCCTGTAGTCATCGGAAGACCACCAATGAAAAGCTATCGGGGGTGGTCGATCTTAAGCTACCGGCTTAAGAGTAGAGCGAACGCATTGACAACGACGCACGTTCTGTTACAATTAAATTACTGTATTCTTATCTTATTAAAATCCAATTAAAGTGCATACTGAAAGCGTTGTTTAATATTAAAGTGGTAGTTTAACAGTCTCCCATAATTGGTGACCCCGAAAAACAAAACGAAAATTGTAAGTCGTCACCGCCCAAAAGTCGCTATAATTTGCGCTAGTTAAAGCCAAGAAAACTTGTCTGGGCGGACGACGAGTTTAGCAATGCCTACATTATGCCCGACAACGATCAATAAGTATTATGCTATTACCACCGCAACTACGGGGATAATGCACGGAAATGCAGGCCGCCATGCGATCGTTCTCAGCAGAATTTAAACTAAAACAGCTGTCATCCGACACGCTAACCGACGGCAGCAAAATAACAGACAGCGGTTTAACTTCACAACCATTAGCCATTCATGAGACTCGCCTCCACATTACCGACTGTAAATCCCACATCCGTTTTCTCGTCGATTCAAGATCAGCTGTGTCTGTCATACGTAGTTCGCTGGTTAGACAGAATACCAAAAAAAACGATTTACTTCTATATGCGGCAAACCAGACGATCATCTACACCTATGTGGTAGAGCTGAATCTTGGATTCCGGCATTGTCTAACGTGGCCGTTTATAGTATCAGACGTGCAAACAACAATCATTGGTACAGACTTTCTGTCGCATTTTCAACTACACATCGATGTTAAAAACAAACGACTAATCGATTCATCAACGGGTCTAACAATAGCTGCGTATCTATCGACTGCGAAACACATCTGCACCGTTTAAGGTGCGTCTAATCTCCAGAGTCTCCTGCGAGGGTTTGTCGATGTAATAGAACCTGGGAGGAAGACCACCAGTAATAGTGAGGTATGTCATTATATTGAAACGAATGGTAGTCCCATCTCCGATTGGCCCCGACGTCTCGACGGCGATAAACTTGTCATAGCCAAGGCTGAAATCAACTTTTTGATTTCTGAAGGTATATGTCGTCCTTCCAAAAGCCCATGGGCCAGTCCATTGCATATGGTTACAAAGAAAGATGGCGGTGGGCGTTCCTGCGGTGATTATCGCAATCTCAATGCAGTTACTATGCCTGACCCTTATCCGATTGCCCATATCCACGACTTCACTGAGCAGCTGCACGGTAAAAAGGTTTTTTCGAAATTGGATGTGAAAAAGGCATATTATCAAATCCCGATGGCGGAAAGCATTCCTAAGACAGCGGTATATACACCGTTTGGATTGATTGAGTTCTTGTACATGCCTTTTGGTTTAAAAAATGCCTCGCAGATGTTTCAGAGCTTTATGGATAACACTTTCCGCGGCATCGATTTTGTTTATTGTTACATTGGCGATATATTAATCATGTAGAATTCAATTGCAGAGCTTGAGAAACACTGACGTACCATCCTTCAAATCCTACGCACACACATCCTTTGCATCAACCTGAGTAAATGTCAAATCGCACAGCCTCAAGTTGAGTTTCTCAATTACGTTGTCAACGAACACGGGATTAAGCCACCCACTAATAGCATTGATGCGATTCTCAATTATTCTCGTCCAGTCACAATCAGCCAACTGGGTCGGTTTCTCGGCATCGTCAATTATTACCGAAGTTGCATACCGCATTCGTCGCATATACAGGCGCCATTGTCTGAACTGCTAAAGAATGTTAAAAAGAATGACAAGCGCAAAATTGAATGGACCACGAAACGCATCAACTCTTTTGATGCTTGTAAACGGACGCAGTACTGTTACCTCATCCATCTTCTAAGGCGAAGCTCGCCTTGGCTTGTGATACTTCCGCTGTTGCTATAGGAGCCGCTATGGAGCAACAAATTGATGGTATTTGGCAGACACTTGGATTTTTTTCTAGAAAATTAAGCAACGCAGAGAAAAACTACAGTGCCTACGATCGAGAGCTTTTGTCAACATTTGAGGCCATTAAGTACTTTAAACACTGGATTGAGGCGAGGCCTTTCATCATTAAAACTGACCACAAAATTCGGGGTACGCGTTCAAACAACGGCCTCAAAAAGCTTCACCTCGTCAAACTCGCCAGTTGAGCTACATTTCACATTTCTCCACTGCCATTGTGCATTTGAAAGGCAAGACAACACTGTCGCAGACGCGTTTTCTAGACTTTTGAAAATCTCCATGCCCATGGCTATCAAATTAGAGCACATCGAAGCAGCTCAAGCAACCGATCCGGAATTATCAAACCTGTTGAAAGGAACTACATCTCTTAAATTATAGATGGTGCGATACGACAACAACGTTTCACTGTACTGCGATGTTTCAACTGGATACGTGCGGCCGTATATACCCGAAGGTCTGCGAGATCAAGTTTTTGCGTTCGTTCACAGGTTATCTCAGCCGAGTGGTAGAGCGACGCTACGTCAACTACGACAAAAGTTTGTTTGGCCATCTATGAACAAGGACGTTATCAGCTGGTGCAGAGACTGTTTGCCATGTTAGCGTGCAAAGGTCAGCAGACACAATCATCTGGTACCTGATAAAATGGTTGTTCCAAATGGCAGATTCGATCATGTTCATCTAGACATAGTAGTCATGCACCTGCAACGAAATTTCCGGTATTGCTTAACCATGATTGATCGTTTTACACGTTGGCCAGAAGCCATTCCGCTTACCAACATAAACGCTGAGACCATTGCGAAGGGTTTTTGGACACATTGGATTTCACGGTTCGGAGCATCTAAACTATTGCTACGGATCACGGCACTCAGTTCGAAACCGCCTTGTTTAAGGAACTAGCAAATCTCATTGGAAGCAAGAACATACACACGATATACATCCGCAGTCAAATGGTTTGATTGAGAGTTGGCATCGGTTGTTTAAAGCTGTGTTGATGTGTAACCCTGATACTCTGTGGCCACAACTTCTTCCGGCTGTACTTTTAGGACTTCGGACATTCCTTAGACACGTTATACAATCATCCGCTGCTGCGATGATATATTGAACAGCGATTCGTTAGCCAAATGAATTTTTTTAAGATATGGATTCTACACCATCCTCTTCAGAATTTATTAGCAGCTTTCCTGCATATATGCAGAAAATTAGTCCAACTGCGACTTCTCATCATACCAATCGGAAGATTTTTATTTTAAAAGGTATTAAGCGTCCTCTCGAGCCTCCCTACACTGGGCCTTACAAAATTGTCCACAGGCAGAGCGACCGGGTCTACGAAGTTGAAATCAACGGCAAGAAAGCTGCGATATCTGTAAACAGACTCAAACCAGCTGGCAAACAATGACGCACAAGGAGATTTGCATCGTAGCAAAACACGTACGTAGGAGAAGTAATACCGAGTGCGGTTTGTAAATCCGTGACGCCGTCACTAGAGGGGGAGTACTGTGGCGGCACATCCGCCTCCTTTTGGTGAAGTATTTGATCCGTTAGGGCCCCAGCAACCCTGTTATCATCGGAAGCCAACCGATAAAAAGTGGTTGTCGATCTTCAGCTACCAGCGTGACCAAGAAGAAGACTAACGTGAACGGACGTTCTGTTACAATTAAATTACTGTATTCTTATCTTATTAAAATCCAATTAAAGTGCATACTGAAAGCGTTGTTTAATATTGAAGTGGTAGTTTAACACTCTCTCACAATTTATTAGTGCTTAATACACATAACACTTTATTAGAAAATACAAAATTAATGAAAACAAAAATTATAATGAAAACAATTATATAAGTTAACACTCGCCTCTACACTAGCATATTAATTTCATTGCATTTTACCTTTTCTGCAACCTTGCAATTCCCATTAGAAATGAGCTACTTTGCAGTAACAATGACAACTGTGACTGTGACTTTTGACTATCAGTGACAAATAAAAGTGACTGTTACTTTTGTTATATTATATACATATGTATGTGTAGCAAAAGTATTTTATGCACAGTGGATAAGGAAATTAAATATAAAAAAAGAACATTAGTTTTCGAAATGCGAAATTTTGCGAATGGATATCCTATAATATCCCTTAATTTGTATGCCTTACAGATTTAGGTAATTCGCAAATTGTGTGCGCATTCATATAAGTTTTTTTAAATTAGACGTTGATGTCTTGTAGAATAATTTGCTTAAATAAGCTTCAAATTTCACTGTGTTTTTGGTCCATTTTTTATATATAAGTCATTTACCCCGTTTATATGGCAGCTAAAAGCAGTTTAGCTGAAAACACTTCGATTTAAAATCACATGTAAACTCTTTCCAGAGCCCTTTAACGCACTGCACTTAGTGCGTAGGTCGCTTTTTAAACCCGACGATAACCAAGTCGCTATTCACAGTCAGCTGAATGTTTCGTGCAGAGTTTGCTTTACTTTTAATATTTTTATGATTTTGCGAATTAAATACTGAAAAATCATTGTAAAATGTTATTAAAACTTAAGATAAGCCTTATACATTTATATTTTATTTTATTCAATGTGTTTTTTTTAAATAACTTGTTCTGATGGGTAAGACACATAACCTTTTATGTGCATGGAAACTCTGAAGAAGAAAAATAAGAACGCAATGAAGACCCACATATACACTTACAAATAAAGTGTTCTAAGGCAATCCGATTTTAGCTAAACTAAGTTTAGCTGCCATATAAACGTAGTAATTGACGGATTCCATGAATATATCAAAAAGCATTGCCAACGGAAAGTGGGGTTATTCTCAGAAATACATTAGATACAGAGTTAGTGCAAGTGACTACTATCGAAATTAAAATTTAAGGCAAAAAATTACGCGTGAATTAGCAATATCAGACTACGAATAATAGAGGAACTCTGTGTTGTACTCATTAGACGCGTGCATCGTTGTACGCGGGGAGTATCAACCTATAAGCCAAATTGTTAGCAGTAACCGAGAATCTGTGTTCACTGTGAATATCAATCAAACGTGATTGCTCCTAATACTAAATGTGAATGGTCCTAATACTAAATGTGACTGCGATTTTGTTCCCAGACTGTGACTTTGGTAGCTGTTACTTTTGAAACCGAGTAACAGTGTGACTAGATATTTCCCAGTCACTGTGACAGAGTAACATGTACGCAGATATTTCTCATCTCTAATTCCCACACTATTCCCGTTCCCACATTATTTGCTGACAATACGTCTGCACTTCATCCGCTATCAGTGGTAACATGACACTCCTGCGTTGTCCAAATCTCCACGTGCCTATGCAATGTGACAAAGCGCTCTATGTGCTGGCTACCGAGATTTCGTTAGTCTTTAATAACTTAAGCAGTTAGTGTAGTAACTACTGCAAAGCGCATAGCGCTGATCTGAATAATAAATAAATCAACTTATTTATAAAAGAAATAAGAAAAACGTTTAATTGGCGGCCGAGCAGGGAACGCGAGTGTAAATGAGTAAACTACGCGGCCTTTTTTACAAGTTAAGTTTGAACTTTGGCACCTTTACAAGCATTTTTTAACAAAAAGGACAGGACTGTACGGTCCAGCTAGATCAAACACACCATACAAGTCAGTAAAAAAGTGTAACCCGAAATTAAACAGAAATCGACTAATTTGAATAAGGGAAAAACAAAATAGATAATAAATAAAAAAGAAACAATGAAGGTTTTTCCCCATTTTCCTTACGAAATCATGATATGAATTAAATAATGTGTAATTATCCACAATTTAGTTCTTAGTTGTAAAATGTAACTGTAGCAAATGTAAATATAACTCTATATAAACATAATGTGAACAAGTAGTAATAAGATTATATGGTTTAATGATAAATATTGTATAGAAACAATGAAATAAAATAGAAAGTGAAACAAAAGATAGTGTAAAGGGAAAAAAATAAAAAAACAACGAGACAAAATAAAAAGTGGATTGAAACTAAAGCTGATAACTTTTAAATGAGAATTTTTATGAAAGTGGAAACGAACAAACTAAAGTAAATAACATTCTGAAGTAAATGAAAATAGAAAGAAGAAGAAACATGCTGAAAAATCTGAACAAGTAAATATATAAGCCAAGACTGATAAAATAGTAAAGGAAAAAAGAAATAAAAAAAAAATACAATAAACGAAGGTGGAAACCTACAGTTGAAACAAATGAACAATATTTCATGCGAAAGGAAATATATAAATAAATATAATAAAATAATATAAATAATAATCAATAAATCACATAAAGAGCGTAACAAAATTGTAATTCATTAGAAAAGAAGAGCAAAAATTTCGGTTGTTAAAATGAATCAAGAGCACCAGATTGCAAAAACCCTATCAAGGTTAAACCTCAGTGCGAACTCCCTTCCATCCTACACCTGCAGTGGAAAAAAAGAACTCGTCGATATCATAACAAAAACTGTACTAGGAACCTCAAATCCTCACTCAGAAGAAGAAACTGAGCCTCCCATACACTTTAGCCGAAACCTAGATGCTTCAGAGAGGACTCTAGACGTGGTAAAATGTCTTAGAGAATTCTCAGGGAAACCAGGATAGTTTAGCTCATGGAGGAAGTTCGTAGACAGAATCCTTCATAAGTATGGTCAGAATCTAAATAGGCGTAAAGGGTTCTCGATACTGCATGCCATTCGTCATAAAATCGTCGCATTCCACTCAACTGGAACAAAATCAAGAAATGTCTTATTTTTTTTTTTTATCGACTTAGTAGGTACCCAATGACCACACACTGATCTCACATGGGGCAGGCCCAGGTGGCATCAAAATTCACCCACTCACATAGACTGGGCTCAGCTGGTCTTAATTGCTAATATCTTTGGTGATCATGCGATACCAAAGCTAATGTCTACGTACTAAATATTTGTCTACAGATAAAAACATCATCAGCCAATAACATAATCAGCATGCAAGATTAAACTAAAGCTAATATTAAATTTAGAATTCAATACCTACAATAATATAGACTATTTAAACAAGGAGGAAAAATTTAGGTTACCAGTATAGAAAATAAGTTATGCCTTAATTCAATGATGCCAACAATTTAGTTTATATAACATAAGAAGAGGTGGGAGGAGCAGCACACCCAAAGTGGGTATTAAAAGATTTGCATAAGACATAGAATGGATCATGTTCCAAATAAGAAGCTCTACAAAAGGGAAGAGTAATAGGAGAATAGTTTCTAGTTGGACGTGCTGGTACACTAGGTTAAGAAAGGTGAGTTAATACACCAATGACCGTTCTACGACTAGACAAGGTAGGGAGGTTGATCAATTTGAGACGACACCGATAAGATGGTATGCAAGAATTTGGAATCCAGTGCAAGTTTTTGAGAGCAAAAAGTAGAAATTGCTTTTGCACCGACTCACTACGATCAATATACATCTGATATTGATGATGCCAGACACAAGACGCATACTCCAGAATAGGTCTTACCAGTGAAGTGTATAGTACTTTGGTATTATACGGATCATCAAATTCCTTAGACCAGCGTTCAATATAGCCAAGGACACCTCTAGCTTTAGAGACCGAAGTGGAAATGTGGGTACCGAAATGCAACTTCGAGTCCATCAAAATACCAAGGTCGTTAAACTGGGAAATACCATCTAAACTATTTGAGTCAATGTAATAAGAATTTGAAATAAGGGCTCCGCGAGAAAAGGACATAACTTTGCATTTATTGGTATTGAGGATTAAATAGTTTTTGGAACACCAACGAGATAAAGAGTCTAGGTCACTCTGAAGGAAAATCCCGTGAGAAGGGTTATTAAGGCGGAAACATAGTTTTATATCATCTGCATACATTAAAATCTGAGAGTGTTTTATGACGCTTGGTAGATCATTAATAAATATGTTGAAAAGCAAAGGCCCCAAAAGACTGCCTTGGGGAACCCCTGATGTTACCTCTAAAGACTTAGATATTGAAAACTTAAAAAGTACCCTTTGAGTGCTATGATCAAGGTAAGATGCCAGCCATCGGATCAATGTAGAAGGGAAACCAAAAGCTTTGAGTTTGGTTAAATGTTATGTTACAATACCCTGACAAGAGAGATATTGGTATCCTCGAATACCAAATGACAACTCTTGCTCAAAGGAATAATACCGCCGAACAATTTTATTAGCAGGTCTACCAATAACTTTCTCTAATTCTAGACAAAGTAGAGTGTATGCAATTAGGAGAAGAGGCATTGATGGCAATGAGTTTGCCTATTCTTGGTCTAAATATTCACAAGATTCCGATTTCCACCCATCTCCTACCTTAAACCGCAAACCGTAAATTCTTCTTACATTAACAATAACCCTTCATCTCTTTCCAACCAAATTGAATTAAACATCACCCTCCTGGAGTACGAGCACGCTCTCTGCTTTATGAGGGGTAGCACACTAAGAATTGACAAAGTTACATACCCTATCATCAAACAACTACCTGAAAGTTTAATAAAACACCTTATCCGCCTGCACAATTTGATATTTGATAAGGGTGTATATCCAAAAAACTGGAAACTTGCCAATTCCCAATTCATAAACCCAAAAATCAAAACACTCAAGTAACAAGTTATAGACCGATATCATTGCTGTCTTGTCCAGGGAAATTACTCGAGAAAATCATCTGCAAAAGACTCATGTGGTTCGGGTCGCGTAAAAACCTAATAACACCTAACCAGTTCGGCTTCAGGAAAACGCACAGAACCCATGACGCTCTTCTCCTCTTTGAAAAGGCATTCGACAGGGTAGGTGCGCCTATTGTTCTGGGACAAATCGTTAAATCGAAAGTTGGAATAAAAGTATACGGTTTCATTAAGGATTTTCTATCGAAGAGAAAATTTGCAGTACTCATTTTCAAACACTTTCGTCTTATCAAACGGCATTCCTCAGGGCTCTCCGTTATCGATTACCTTGTCTATCATAGCTTTCAACGAAATTAGTAATACAATTTCAAAATACAATCATATGGCACACATTATGTATGCAGACGATGTAATCATATATACTAAAATTAATAATTAATTAGACTCGGTAAAATCCAATTTAAACTCCATCCTATCAGATATAACAATGTGGCCAATGGAATCCGTTGTCACAAATATCTTTAGAAAAATGTAAATCCTTTCATATTTGTAGAAAGACATATTGTAGCTATATATGTAGGTTAAGCATATTAGGTTTATTGTTCGATTCTAAATTTAAGTTTAGGAAACATTGTAGTTACATTAGACAGAATCTGGTTGCCAGACTTAACATTCTAAAATATCTAACATCAAAGCAAAAAACAATATTAAACTAATCGAAAGACCATGTCATATTGCTGTCAAGCTCAGCTTACCTGCGTTTACTACGTCTCCAATAAAATACATGCTGATGAAAGCTGGCCTACCAAACATTCATTATTTCATCAAGGTTGCGAAACTCCGGTTAATTCCCAAACTACTACTCCGCCACAACAGAAAAGTATACGATACCGTCAAAACCACATCCAAATACAAACGGACATTTAAACGGGTATCCACATTTACACAGTGTCTACAGCATGCCCAGGAAATAGGTCTCACTCAAGAGTCGTATTATAAAAAACGTGCACGTTTTCAACCCTGGAGGATAGGTCGCTCCTCATTGATTGATGACCTGGAAAAATTTAATAAAAAAGTCACTCCTCCACAAGTCTTCAGCTCCTTTCTCAATGAAATATACAATCACCCAGAACATCGCTCAACAAAATTTTTATTCACTGATGGCTCAAAAAACGATGTATCTCCCTCCGTTGCTGTCATCGATAATTTTAATAATAAAATATCGGCTGGAGTACCCCACAATTTCTGCTCCATTTTCACTGCACTGCGCAATCCGACATGCCGTACGGTTTTCTACAAATCTGTCATCGATTGTCATTGTCTGTACAGACAGTAAAAGTACTACTAGTTCTGTTAGAAATGCCAATAACAATAACATAATTATGTCAGCTATCCGCGATGACCTCATTTAACACAACCATATTAAGCTAATGTGGATTCCCGGACATGCGAACATCACTGGCAACAAGTAAGCAGATGCTCGCGATTAACTGGCTAATATAGATGCGCTACATACTTTTGACATTCTTCAGAAGGCCATAACCTGATACTCTGCTATATTCGATAAAAAGAACGGGTATCATGGGATGCCATAATTTACCATTATAAGCAACTAAATCCAAAAGCCATAACCCTAAACTACCCTGCTCAATGTCACCGCGATGCACTCACAACTTTTATCCGCCTTCGTATGGGTCACAACCCCGATGACTCATTAGCATTTGCTTTCCGGCTCCCATAATAATCTATGCCCCCCTGACAACAGGAAGCAAATATACAAAATCTCCTTTTGAAATGCCAGCAAACGCACAGTCGCATTCTCAGCCATACTTAATTAAACTCCTGGAAAACACCATCCCAAATAACATCAACCTCATCTATAACTTTCTGAAATCCAACAAATTATTAAAAAATATATAACATAATGCAATATATAATAACATTAATTAGCCTAAAAGCTTAGAATTTAACAATTTATTAATTCTATCACTTACATGCGACATAAATTCATATATACCTAGAGCTGAAGGCACTAAAATATCTAATGGATATTAAGGAAAAATTTGAAACCCTTAAGCAATTTTAACTCACAGTATTTTATACTTAACTCTAATAAATGTAAAGCTAAGTATTTTCTCCGTGAAACTTTAAGTTCAAACTTTTTTTCCTTTATATTTAATTTTTCTGTTATTATTAGAACAACTAAGTGGATATAGTATAGTGGGGGTACAATAATATTAAAAAGATCTGTTACGGAGGTCGGCAGGGTACGATCTTCTCAGCCGTCTCGCCACCCTAACTCCTCCCATTCTGCGTCGTTTTAGAAGGCGCTTTGCTAGTTTATTTGGATGGTTTTTTAACCTCTCTATATATTTCTTGGCCTGACGATTTATCACATCGCCAATTTTCGGTATTTTGAAGTCGTTTTCAAGGTCCGCCGTTCGCATGAACCAAGGGGCACCAGTAAGCATTCGCAATGTCTTGGCCTGCAGTACTCTCACCTTCGTGATGTTTGACCTCGTTGCTATGCCATACACCTGCAAACCGTATCGCCAAGCAGGAGCAATTATGGTTTTGTAAATGTTCACCTTATTTCCCAAGGACAATTTATTCCTGCTAGTTAAAAGCCAATGCAATTCACCAATCCTCTGTCTTAAGGATTTCGTGATACTTGAAATATGCGTGTTGAAAGTTTGTAACCTGAATGATGTTCCAGCAGCTGGTTGCCAATGAAAACTCCCGGACAGAAATCCGCCCGTAAGGCGTATGTCACATTGGCACATTTGTTTTTGTTAATGCAAATGACGTTGGACGTCGTGTCCAGTTTTCAAAAATATGCAGGTATTGCTGCAGTGAGTTCGTGGCTTCGTAAATGCACTTGTTTCTGACGAGGATGGCCGTATCGTCTGCAAACGTGGAAATGATCAGATCCAGAGCATCCTTCAGTGGTATTTCTGACCCAGTGGGCATGTCGTGCGTGAACAGGGTATAGAGTGTAGACCCCAAAACGCTACTCTGGGGGACACCTGCGCAAATAGCTTTGACGCTAGATTCCACACGATCCAGTACCACTTAAAAGGTCCTGTTCTCGAAGTAGCTGCGCACGAATGGCCATACTTGAAAGTTCAAACTTATATTAAAGTTGGAACACGTTTCTCAATTTTTGCATTTCGGCACCCACATTTCCTCTTCAGTCTCTAAGGCTAGATGTGTCCATGGCTATATTTTAGCTATGGACACCATATAAGGAATTTAAAGATCCTCATACAACGAAAGTGCTGTAAACCTCACTGTTAGATCTATTTTTGAATATGGGTCTTGTGTATGGAAGCCTCAACATCAAAGGTATTTTGATTTCTCTCAGAAATCTTTGCTGGGAACATCGGAGTCGTTTGAAATTAATCAATCTTACTAATTTTTGTAGTCGTAGAACAATCCTTGGGAGTGACCTTCATACATAATCTTATCTACGGTAATATTTACTCACCTTTCTTACTTAGTTTGAACACTTTCAATATACCTGTTCGATTTACTAGGGATTACACACCTATTAGTCTCGCCTTGAGTAGAACTTCTTAGTTACAGCATCATCCCTTCTATGTCTTAGGTAAACTTTTAACACTCAGTATGCGTTAGCTTCTCTTACTGTATCTCACTCAGTCCTATTGAAGTTTCACTTCTAGCACGTGTACTTACTTGCACGCAAGATTTTTTTTATTAAGTTTGTGTTATTTGCAATTATTATATGCAGTGTCTTTGCTGAACAGCATATTTTGTGCTTTGTTGGTTTAAGTCAAAAGGAGCTGTAATTACGTTTTTTGCGGTCGTCTTCCCGAGTGCTTTGATATCTAGAATTTTTTGTTTTGGGCAACTGCTGTCAATGTCAACTGCTCCTGGGTCAATATAAGCTCTCTTAGTTGGAGGGTGGTTGGTTCTACTAACAGTGTGCCATTGTAGTGAATGAATGGCTTTTCCTGCGCAAACATTGTCAATGACTTTTTCGATTAGGACTGGTGACACCATTGATAGAGTTTCGTTACTGGATGTTCTTGTAATTACTATAAATTTAGTGCCATTGGAAGTGAAGCGCTAAACTGCTGTTAGAGTGATTATCAGATTACAGTTATTTAAAGGTAAATTGTTTTTGTAAAGTTTTCGGATTATTCTTTGGGATTTTTTGTTTTGCACTTGTTTATGTTTTTTTTTTAATTCTGAGTTAGAAAGAAACACAGAGATAAGTAAGAATTAACAATAACCCCGCGTAACCACCACGAAGCAATGCATCGCGGGGTATAGTTCCGGCTAATAGCTGGCTTCTTCCTTTACCCGGAACCGCACCCGTGACCACCGCTTCGACATTTTCGTCGCTCACCGTCGTGTAGAATTGCTCGCTCGACACCATTAGGGTGACGATATTTCTAGCTGTTAGGGCGACTCACAATTTCGTTTCCTGAACCTGTCGCAGATAAGTAGCACGTGCTCTGCGTCGTCGATCACCCGACCCTCTCATGAGGGGCAGTACGGCACGGTTGCGTGTCTAGAACGGGTCAGGTATGCCCTGAAGCACCAGTGTTTACTGAGGCGCTGGGTGAGATGGAAATTCACATCACTGTACTTTTCGTCCAGCCATTGGTCGAGGCTAGGGATGATTCGATGCGTCCAGCGCCTACTTACTGAGCAGTTTCACCTGTGTTTCCTTGCGTTCGTGCGCAATCCATCGTCGCTCCCGTATGCTGCATCTCTTCGTGAATCTCCGAAGCCTCCTCTACTAGGATGTCAATCGGTGTCATCCCTGGCATGACAAGTACCGCAACATCCGAAACTGTACGCAGAGGCCATCAAGCGGTATGTAAAATCTAGTCCTCTGCGGTAGCTCCTTATGGTCACAGCCTTATCCTAGTGTCTAGTGTCAATAAAAGGCAGTATTGCTTGGTGTCTACCTTCCATCGCGTACCTTCGGCTGCCGCCTTAGCTGTATTGGTTAGCTCCTGTATAGCGTCTACAGTCGATTTCTTACTAGTGAACCCGAACTGCACAGGAGACAGCAACTAGAACTCCACACTCCTGCCTCGATCCTGTCACATATTATTCTCTCAAGTATAATCTCTCACAAGACAGATGGGCCCATACGACGACGACCTCCTTTGATCCTTATCCACTTTTAGGAAAAATACGAGTTATTGCATTTTCCACCTTGCCGGAAAAACCTCGTCGCGCCGACACTGCGTGTATACCCTATCAAAGTTGTCCGTATGCTCAATTATAGCCGCCTTTCGTGCGAAGTTTGGCACTATAACGGGATCTCTTTCGCAAGTGAAGTGTCAAGTCGATTAGTCGTCTGCTCTCACTCTCCGAAATAAACAAAACAAAAAGTAAATCAAGAAACAAAATAAGTAACAACAACAATACAAAATAAAAGTGTTTAAAACTCAAATATGCCGTTTGGACGCAGTCTCCGGCTGCGCGCATCACACAAAATCACCATTAGCCCCACACTGTGGGGCTTTCTTTCCCTCCCACTCAACTCGAGGCAATGACTTCTCTCGCAGCTTTAGATTCAGAAGTACAAAATAACAACACCAATAAAATTAAAAACGGAATTAACCAACAACTACAGCGATCTGCTCTCAAAATTAATGCTTCTCAATTGTCGTGGAGCGAACAATGCTTTACGCCGATTCTGAGCACATAAATTATGAACTACTAAACAGCTACAACGACAACAAAAACGTCAACCACCACTGCTAACCTAACGACTACAACTGCTAGCTGGCGCAATACCAACAACATCGATAATTCTGCCGTCCTCTTCTCCCCATAATTCAACGTCATAAGGCGGATACAACAGCGTCATCAACAACAAACATACATGCACAAGATCAAAACATTGAAACAAATCAAATCGAGAAACCGCTACAAAAACGTAATCGAGACAAGCAGTCACCCGAAACTTTTGCCAACAGCAACAAAAAACGAAAAAACAAAACACCAACAAAGATACCGCAACAGAAAACGCTACACTCATACTGGTTGAGTAAAATAGGTTTGATTTGGTAGATCAAGACAATGTTGCCTGCTGAAGAAAATGTAGGATGGGTAAATAGAGAAGCCCCTGAAAAATCAAAAGCACAGAAACCTCCCCGAATATACGTGCAGGATATAGTGGGCAATACAAAACAACTTTATAATAAAATCTCTGAAAAACAACGGAGTGAACATACAGATATCTGACTCAATGTGTTACTCAGCGGTGGTACTTCAGCATCACAAAACCAAATACTACAAGTTTAAGCCAAAGATGGAGAGGGGTTTCAAGGTTGTGCTTAGGAATATGCATCATGCTACAGGAATCGATGGGATAAAAGTGCAACATTACCCAGTCACAATATCTGGACTTCATAAATAAACTAGGACAACAATTTATTGCTGCTGGAGACTTAAACGCGAAACACACAGAATGGTAATCGCGAACTTCAAACAAGAGAGGCAAAAACCTTCTGGACGCACTACAATTTGTAAAGATAAACCATATAAATACACGTGACCTGACATACTGACCAACATTCATCAATAAAATGCCAGATCTTTTAGACTTCTGTATATTAAAAAATATAGATTTAGGTAAATTCGTAATCAAACCGAGTCTGGATCTCTCGTCAGATCACACAGCCATAGTCTTAGAACTCAGAAAATTTCTGGTAGATTCGAACCAAAATAATTCCTTACATAATAACCGAACTGACTGGGACAACCTTAGAGACATTACAAAACAAACAAGTCGCAAGTTACCTTCAAACCATAACATCGACAAAATTCACAGAGTACTCGCTTTGGAAAGCTGCAAAAAAATGACTAACAAAACTATGCACCAGGCACCAATCAAAAAGGACAATGGATCATGGGCAATAATAAATCTAGCTAAACTAACAGTTTTAGCAGATTATTATGAGAAAGTTTTTGCTGACGAGCAAATGAACTTTAAACATTGCGACTCAAAAAAACTACGGCCTCCGAAATTCTACTCATCATTCAACATAATGTCACCAGGCTATGACAAAATTAATGGCAAACCCCTAATAGAGCTTCCACCAATTGTGGTGATTTACATACGTTATAGACTTTATGCCCTACTCAGATAAAACTACTTCCCCAAAGTCTGGAAAGTTGCCGAAGTAATTGCGATTCCAAAGCGGGCAAAATACTTATATCTTCCATCATCATATAGATCAGCTTACTTCCTGTGCCATACTAAATGTTCGAAAAGATATTGTGCATGCGAATCCTACTTATCCTGGTACGCAGCCACATAATTCCAGATCACCAATTCGGTTCCGTTCGGTTCCACTAAACCATACAACAAGTTCATCGTGTTGCGCACAAAATAATAAACGACCTCGACGACAAAAAATTCTGTATTGGAGTGTTCCTAGACGTAGAGAAAGCATTTGGCACAATAGATTAATCTACAGGCTGCGAACTATTATTCCCCACATTATTGTACAAGGAGTATTACATTACTAATAAGTACTTCTTCGTAAAATTTTCGGACGAATATTCAAATTAAAGAAATAGCAG
Organism: Cacoxenus indagator; assembly: GCA_035041755.1. Taxonomy (NCBI): domain Eukaryota; kingdom Metazoa; phylum Arthropoda; class Insecta; order Diptera; family Drosophilidae; genus Cacoxenus; species Cacoxenus indagator. Next base: position 7,743 of record JAWNKX010001033.1, on the reverse strand, counting down.
AACAGGAGTTTTAGGACGAATATTCAAATTAAAGAAATAGTAGAACTAGGTCTTCTGTTGTATACCATCTTCACAACATATGTACCAACACCAAGAAAGAAATCATCAATGATAGCTACATTTGCAGATGACACCATATCACTAAGTTCTCACAAAAACATTGAAGTAACAACTGTAATACTGCAACAGAATTTGGACAACACTCTGAACATTTCACTCTTCTGTAAATGGAACATTAAAATAATAACCGCAATACAATACATGTTATTTACACAACTAAAACTAAATGTGTAGCACCTCGTCTAACGCTTGACGGAGTCAACGTTAAAACAGAAGACTATGCGAAATATCTAGGACTTTACATAGACAACAAATTACATTGGATTATACAATTGATTGTACAACTTCTATGACCGGCTCACAGCAGCTAAATACACCTATACTCGTCATTTAAACATTGTACTAAGTCTAAGTAGACATAAGTACTGAATAAAAGGTTATAAAAAAAAAATTAAAATCCGGATCACTATCATTATCCTCTGGGTTGCGGGAGCATCTAGACTTGGCTTACCGGGTAAAAGTCGTTATTATGACACAGTACTGCGCTTGTGTACCGCTCGGCGGTGGAGGGCGCTGTTGATTTTGTTGCATTTAGCTTCTTCACCGCGGTCCCGTATGTTCGTCATCAAGGTTCGCGGTCAGCCTAATCACATAGGGCCAAAAATGGCCACCTTTATCTCGTTGCTGTTCCGCTAACTATTTAATCCTTAACATCAATAAATGCAAAGTTATGTCCTTTCGCGGAGCCCCTACTTAAATTCTTATTACATTAACTCATTTAGAACGTGTTTCTCAGTTTAACAACCTTAGTATTTTGATTGACAGAAAGTTGCATTGCGGCACCCATATTTCGCTTTCAGTCTCTAAAGCTAGAGGTGTTCTTGGCTATATTAAAAGCTGGTCTAAGGAATTTGATGACACGTATACTGCGAAATCTCTATACACTCCACTGGTACGACCTATTCTGGAGTATCTGGGATTCTCAATATCAGATATATATCGATCGTATTGAGTCGGTGCGAAAGCAATTTCTCAAAAACTTGCACTGGGATCCTAATGGTTGCCTACCATCTTATCCTCGTCATCTAAAATTGGTCAACCTCCCTACTTTGTCTAGTCGTATAACTGTCATGGGTGTAACTTTTTTGTATAACCTCATTTATGGTAGTATTAACTCGCTTTTCTGACTTATTATGATTAACTTTAATGTACCATCTCGTTCAACCAGAAACTTTTAGTCTTCCCTTTTGTAGAACTTCTTATTTACAACATGATCCATTCTATGCCTTAGGACAATCTTTTAATGTCTACTTTGCGTGTGCCTCCTCTCCCACCACCTCTTCTGTTTTAAGACTAAATTGTTGGCGTCGTTGAGTTAATGCATAACTTACTTTCTAAACTCGTAACCTAAATTTTTTCTCCTTGTTTGAATCATAGATGTCATTGTAAGTATTGAATTCTAAATTGAATCTTAGCTTCACTTTAGTCTTGCATGCTTATTTGGTAGAGACTGATGATATTTTTATGTGTATCCAAATATTTAGTATACAGACACAAGCTTTAACACTCTCCGCCTACGCTTAAACATAAGTTGTAGCTCTAATACACTCCCCTAATCGCGTGCTATCCTCTATACCCGCGTGCTCGCAAGCATCCCTCGGGTGACGCTGCTATATCGTAGTTCCACCATTAAACTGATTCATGATGTCTCTTATACCGGCTTCTAGTCTTCACGCTGGTGTTGCAGCTCGCAGCGTTTCTTGGAGATGTCGGTGTTGAAAGTCCCCACCTCATATCCTATTTGGTATTGGTTTGGACGCTGCTTACGTTCTCCTGCCTCTTCGTGAATCGAGGACACTATAGCCAGGTGGTCGCTTTCAGTATTGTTGTCGCGTTTGGCCACGCCTATTATCTTCTGTTGTGGAGCGTATTTCGAGCTTCCAATTTAATTAAAACTCGCTGTGTAAATTGGTTATGCTGAAATCTTTATTTTACAAGTTATTAAATTTCTATATAAATTATGTTATTTTACACTCTTACATGTGCTCTCCTTAGCTGTCACGATTGCTTTGGCTTTGTACATTAAAGGCAAAGGTGAAAGCGTAAAAACAGCTTCGACCACTGCTATGACTGCACCTCTGAATGCAAGTGCGAAAGAGACAGGGTCATACAGAAGTCCAGTCACACCGGTATCAAAGCTCGGCTAGCTAATCCAATAAACAATATATCGGATATTCTGTTCGTCTATTTGCCTCTCTTCCTGACTACTACTTAGCGGCGCAAAAAGTATAGTGTTCGCTGAGGGACCAGGTCGTGGAATTGGCTATCGGGGCGCTTACGAATGTATTATAATATTTATTAGATGTAGAGGATGGATGGATGTTGAGAGGACGTACGTCACGTCGAAACAATTTTGAGTTCTTTCACCGATTGGGTTAGCAGGACGTTGGCATCCGCGCAGTGGTCTAGATTCAACTGTAAGAATCTAATTTTTCCAGAGACGACATCCCTTCTCAACTAGTAGTAGGCAACCTCAGCTGCCTGCCTCATAGTTTGCGTCCTTGTCTTTTGCTGCGTTTGCTTGTGGTTGGCCTCTCCTCATTTAAAACTAGGTGCTCCTATCCATACTACTCCAGCAAACACCAGCGATGAGCCCAAATTCATGGCATCTAAAGTAACGCTTCAGTTGCACGCGCTCTGTGACCCCGAAGACCGTCAGACTAATATTGACTTTGCCTGCTGTCAACAACTGCTTTGCCAATATAACTGGCAGAGCGAGGATAGCCATCTGGGTGCCCGCAAACGCTGGCTACAGCTCTTTTTTTTGGACTTGTTTCTTTTTTATTAACTGACACAATATAAGAAGGCACGACCGGTCTCAATGAGAGTAGAATTGTGACTGATAACAATGTTTATTTTTACCTCTTACACATGTAAAGCACTTGAAAAAAAGATCACAAACCCAAAGTTCTAGGATGTAGTGTCTTAGTCCGTTTTCGTTCCAGAATGTAATACGTAACTTAACATAGCAATTATTGTCCATTTAATTACTAGAAGTGTCACAATAATTATTCATTTGTTTCGTTGGCTGCTTAATCTTCCTTAACTGATTGATATTTTCTGTTTACTTTGGCTATATCAGTATTATTATATATATTGGATCATATAAAAGGAAGCGATTTTTTGGTAAATTTTTTAACAAAAAGTTTCGTTATTCAAAATAAATTTATTATCTATGACCTTGCGCAATTTTCCGTGTAGCTTCATAATTCCATCGGTGTAGAACGTCTGTGGTTTATGAACCTAAAACTTGGCGAAGTTATTTTCAGCGGCTCTACTTCTACTTGGTTCGCAGTGACCACATACTGATCTCACATTGGGCGCTACCAAGTGGTATCAATCTGCAAATTGTTTGACATTTCCTTGAATACCTCTATTTTACCTAATATTTGGAAACAATCTTACATTATTCCTTTCCATAAAAAGGATAGTAAAGCTGATATTTCAAATTACAGAGAGATCGCTAAACTGTGTGCGATTCCGGAGTTATTTGAACATATAATTACCGATCAGATTCAGCATTTCGTTTCATTCGATCTCGTATTTTATAAATATTTCTGTTTACTGTCGAGGTAGATTACGAGATTCCGACCTTATATTCTGTTGTGGGCTTAAAGAAAAATGATGTCGTCTGCAAACCTAGCTATCATTCTAAAGTCCTGGGTTGGTTGCAGTAGGTTTGCGATTAAAATAGTCTAAAGGAGTAGCCGAAGAACGCTTTCTTGGGGAGCTCCTGTGCTTATTGGGCGTGTTGTGTATTCATTCTTATACTTAAAATAAAAGTATCTGCCCCCTATATAGCTTGACACAATTGGAAAATTTTTGTCAACACGGGTAACAAGCTAATTGGTCTGTAAGAAGAAGTTTTTTGCAGACTTTCATGAACTGGGGAAATGTCTTAGTCTTAATACCGCTTTAAATAAATTGCGTATGAAGTCCAATGCTTCCTAAGGACATTTTTTCAGTAATTGTCCGTTTATTTTGTCATAGCATGGGGCTTTTTTTATGTTTAATATCTTATAATATTAGTTGCAACTATTTTTTCATGTAGATCTTTTTTTGGGCTACACAACGATATCGGCAGGTGAAAGTCGAAGGAGAAATCTTGTTATTGTAAGATGCCATTACCGCCCCAATTCCATAGTTTTAGCTGATTGAAAGCTGACTTCTCTACTCACCATCACACCATAAGCTGCCAGCAATGCATGCGTCAATTTCAGGACATTTGTATTCGCAATCTGACTCCTTTGGATAAAATGCAAATTCGCTTACTGTGTCGTTTTTGCCAACTCCACCAACGCCGACAATGCCTGTTCTTCCACTACTACCAACAGAAACTCTGTCAGGGGCACTATCACCGAATCCAATATTTGTGCCGCTACTGAAGCTTAAATTCCCTCCTTGTAGATCCAACTGCTGCAGCAGTGCATTCTTTGTGCGATGTATCTCAAGCCATGTGAACGTGATATCACCGGGTTCTTTAAGTGTCGGCTCAAGTAAAAGACTCACGGGCCTGAAAATAGTTTAGAAAAATATTAAGTGAGTAAAGTGAGTAAAATGTAAATGTTGAGAAAGGAGGCAAAGCAAAATATTACTTTTTACGATTTTTGTGTTGCATAGCATCACCATGTTAACGAACGAAGAGTTAATTGTGTACGATCTTGTAGTAATTGCGTTTTATATATATGTATATTTTCGTGTTTTCTTTTCTCGGCTGCATGTCTCTCTTTATTATTTACATACATACATACAATCATGGTTGTCAGGTCTCACTTTCATAGTGACAACGCCATCTCCGTGGGGGCGGCTAGACAAAGGTTCGAGTCAAGTTCATGTCTTCGCCTCGGATGCTGGATAATGGTAGTCGGGTGGAGAGAAGTGCCACTCTCAACAACAACGAATCCAACAAAAACGAGACTAGTAAAAACACAGAAAAAAAGACTGAATTTTCAAAAGTATTAGCGGAAATAAAAGATAAAATAAAACAACTAGCGCACCGAATGAGTAATATGATGAACATCATGACAGTACTATTGACAAAACTCGACAACAAGAATGGACACTATAATGAAGATTTTGACTTGGAATGCAAACGGATTAAAAAATCACCTGAATGAACTACAGATTTTCCTACACAACTACACTGACATTGCTTTGATATCGGAAACACACTATACAAGTAGCCAGCACATGAACATGCGTGGATACATGATGTACCACACAAGCCATCCCGACGTTACAGGACACGGTGGGACTGCTATCATTATTAAACAAAACATTAAACATAACGTGCTGCTTCCATTCCAAGAAACCTATATCCAGTCGACAAGCATACAAATCTTCGACTCATCCGGACCACTAAGAATAACAGCCGTGTACAGCCCACCAAACCACAATATCTCACAGTCGCAATACCTTGACTTCTTAAAAACTCTCGGACAACGGCTTTATAGCTTGCAGGCGACTACAATGCGAAGCATACAGACTGGGGTTCCAGAATATCAAACAAGAAAGGTAAAAACCTACAGGGTGCACTGCTGTTAGCAAAAGGTATACTCAAAAACATAGACTTTAATAAATGTGTCATAACATCAAAGCTGGAACTCTCGTCAGACCATAACACCTATAATACTAGAACTTAATTCAATTGAAGTGAAGACCAATTCTAAACTATTGCACAACAACAAAACTGACTGGGACACCTATCGCGACTACATTAACACAAACTTAACTACAAGAATTCCACTGAGATCACCCGACAACGTAGAATAAGCTATAGTCCACCTAAACGATACCATTGAGAAGGCAGTATTTCAAGCAACTCCGGACAAGATAATACACCATGCAAAGCGATACACACCCCCTACGCTTCGCAAATTGATATGTACAAAACGAAAACTGAAAAAAGCATGGACCATTTGCAGATCGCCCGATGCGAAAAAGAAATATAACAAGGCAACTAAAGAAATTAGAAAATATCTCCAAAATCAGAAAAATTATGAAATCACGAAGTATTTACAGAGGCTAACTCCGACAAACTTTACCGACTACTCCCTGTGGAAAGCTACAAAAAAACTGACAAATAAAACAATACACCAAGCACCTATAAAAATGGACAATGGATCATGGGCAGTAACGAACCTAGACAAGGCGACAGTGCTAGCGAATTATTATGAAAAAATATTTGCTGATGAAACTATCAACGAAGATGACTGTCATATAAACTCGACAGTCACTAACCAGCCAACTCGCCTAAAAAAAACATGCACAAATGAAATACTCAAATGTATACAGCACGACATAAAGCCCAAAAAAGCACCCGGATATGACAAAATTGACGGAAAACTTTTAAGGGAGCTACCACTTCAAGCAGTGGTATACATACGTAATATTTTCAACGCCATAATTAGACTTAAATTACTTTCCTAAAGTATGGAAAGTGGCTGAAGTCATTGCGATTCCAAAACCTGGTAAAGACGTATATAATCCAGCATCATATAGACCAATTAGCTTACTTCCAGTGCTGTCAAAAATATTCGAGGAGCTCCTGTGCCAGCGACTGTTACCTATTATAGAATGCCAACATATAATACCTGACCACCAATTTGGCTTTCGACGAAAACACTAGACCATACAACAAATCCATCGTGTGACTCATAAAATTTTAAACGATCTTGACGACAAAAAATTGTGCATAGGAGTTTTTCTAGATGTAGAAAAGGCATTCGACAAAGCTTGGCACAAAGGACTAATCAGCAAATTGCGCAATATATTCCCTCATAACGTACTACAGATATTAGTATCCTATATCACAGAAATATATTTTTTCGTTAAGTACTCAGATGAATATTCCACGTTAAGAAAAATCAAAACAGGCGTACCACAAGGAAGTGTACTGGGACCGTTATTATGCACTATCATAACAGCGGAAATACCATCCCCAAGTTCGTCACCACAATGATAGCCACATTTGCTGATGACAATATAATACACTATAATACTATAACACTATATAAAACATCCAAACTGCAACAACATCTACCCTAAGGTGGTTTGAAAAGTGGAAAATAAAAGTAAATAATACCAAAACAGTACATTCTATATATTATATATATATATTATATATATAACGATTGACGGAGCTGACGTAAAAATTGATAATGATGCCAAATACCTATAATTATATATTGACAACAAATTCAACTGGAACATTATATACTTAAAAAACGGGTTCAAATCAAACTAAAGATTAGTCAATTATATTGGCTGCCCAAATCAACATAACGTTAGAAAATAAACTATTGATTTACAAAGCCATTATAAGACCAATCTGGACGTATAGAGCACAAATTTGGGGATGGGCCAAAAAATCAAATACAGATATAATTCAAAAATCATTCGATTGATCACCAAGGCTGGGTGGTACATAACTAACGATGATCTGCATCGTGATTCAAACATTCCAATAGTGACAGAGGAGATTAGAAAACTAAGTCGTATCTACAAGGCGAAGCTTAGCCAATACTCAAATGTTGGTGTCAACCTACTACCAATAACTCCAGGAACTTCAATGCAGACGCAGGTTACAGAGGACAAGGCCAGTGGATCTGGTAGAAAAAATTC
>JAWNKX010001032.1:0-10841 GCA_035041755.1 Cacoxenus indagator | reverse complement strand
AAAAACACCACACCACTATTCCGAAGAGGAACGTCCATCTTTGTTCGTATGATGTGGCTCAAAAACTTGCTGAGAAAAGACGCTTAAGGAGAGTGTGGCAGTTAACTAGAAATCCAAGGGACAAAACTGCGTTGAACAAAGCAAAAAATACAATTCAGACAAATTATTTTGGTTACGTAAGCAATCTCTTGAAAAATATCCGAAGGATTTGGACGCGGGCGACCTTTACCATAATTTATGGAAAGCCACCAAATACCTAAAAAGACTTACAAAAAGGATGGCGCCTGTGTTAATGGCGTCTAAGACATGGTGCTACTGTGCTTTTTCAACTTTTTGACAACTCGCCCTATCGAACGAGAGTACACCATAAATCTCCTGGACTTCGCCTGCCAAATGGATCTCCCGATTTCAGCTATGGATTCTCAGGAATTACTAGATGAGGTCGCAATACTAAAAAACTCCAAAACATTAGGGTACGATGGATTTAGATCTGCTTATGAGAATCATAAACTGCTGTCTCCAGTTAGGACACTTTCCCTGCCAGTTCAGAAGCCATTATGATTCCTAAACCACGGAGACCAGAAAAAAGATATTGCTTCCTATAGTCCATTAAGCTTATTAGCAGTGTTCTCAATCAATCAAATCAAACCACTCTGCGACCATTTTGTTATTGTTGAGCCACCACATCAACGTGTTTCTCCACCTCAGTGCCATAGATGTCAAGAATATGGGCACACTCAAAAATATTGTTCCAAGCTACATCGCTGTGTTAAATGTGGTGACACGCAACCTACTATTGAGTGTTGCAAGGATAAGGGGCTCCCTGCTATATGTGCTCTCTGTGGTGCTGACCACACAGCAAACTACAAAGGGTGCGATGTTTATAAGTACTATGTTAATCAACATCTCTTATCTAAAGCGCTCCGTCCTCTAAGAGGCTCCACAACCTTGACTATGGCAATACCTTCACCAATTGCGGATAGTGGTTCTGCCCCCTTTTACGCAAGTGCTGTTAGAGGGGACATAAATAAGCATATTCAACGTAAGCAGAAACAATGCAAACAACAGGAAACCCATAAACAAAAATTGCAACAGGGGCATGCTTATCAGCGAATCCCAACTTCGCTGCAGATCTTATTATAAGCTGTGTTGGGTATTAGCTTCATCCTGCTGCTATCCTTATCCGATCAGCCATTAAACACCATTTTCTCACCTCCACTTCTGAAGCACATGTTCAATGTGTTGCTATAAAAGTTAACTGTGACCTTGGTAGTATTGTAATTGCTTCGGTTTATTGCCCTCCATACATGCATACATGGCCAACACTGGCTTTCAGTCAACTTTTGGGAAAACTGGGCCCAAAATATATTATAGCCGGGGATTTTAACGCTCATCATTCATTTTGGGGTGCCAGTCGACGCTATCCCAGATTTATCTCGCTGTTTGATTATATAACGAGCTCTCACACTATCCATACAATTTTTCTTCACCTAGCCCGATCGATTTTGCAGTATACGGAGGGATTCCATCAGAACGACTCTCTATTAGGAGCGACCCTGATTCCAGCTCGGACCATCTTCCTTTGATCATAGACCTTTGTGTCGGTGTCCACTACTATTTGTTTAAGACTAGATTGCTGCCGAGAAATGCGAATGCTCACCTTTTTTAGCAGAAATTTGAACAACTCACAACTTTTAATATTGAGATTCAGACTGCTAACGACATTGATGATGCTGTGGAGCCGTTCACAAGTATTATCTACACTGCCGCCGACTTTGCTACGTCCCAACAACCGCCATATTGCTGCTCACATCTGAGTCTACCTCCTTTGAAACCCGGAATCTGTGATATGGTTCTTCGCAAGCTGGCTCAAGGCAGCGATATCTCTGTACACAGAATCTTTTTGATAATCATGCTTGGTGGCGTAAAGCGCGAAATTTAAAGATAGTTCTCAAGGAGGCCAAGAACGAATTTTTTAGCAACCTCCTTCGCAATGCTGATCCGAACAAAAAGAGTGGCTTCAACCTTTGAAAGGCGACGCGTAACATTAAGAGGCAACCACTAAAGCAAGTATCGGTTCAGTGAACGGATGGCTCATGGTGCTTCTCAAACAAAGATAAGGCTGATGTATTTGCAGACGAATTAGAGTATCGTTTTACACCTTTCACTTTAGCTGATCCTCAGGACTACGACAGTACCAGAGCCTTTTTAATTGTCCCCGCCCAATACTCATCGCCCATTTCGCACATTATTCCGACCGAAATTCGCCTCCAATATAAAACAATGAAAAGTAACAAAGCGCCTGGGTACGATGGTATTGATGGTAAGGTTGCAAAAGGCCTTCCTCATCAAGGTGTCTTTCTTGTCCTAGTTTTCAACGCCATCATCCGTTTTCACCACTTTCCCCCGCAGTGAAATTGCGCAGTTATTGCTATGGTGCCAAAACCTGTTAAGTCGGAAAGTAATGTGAAGTCATATAGACCTATTAATTTGCTGCCAACATTCTCGAAAGTTTTCGACAGAATTTGTCTTGGAAGATTGATGGTTTTCTTGGGTGGCAGCTGTGCTATTCCAAATCAGCAGTTTTGGTTTAGACATTGAAGCCTGCAGGATAGCATTAACAATGCTATCCTGCAGGCTTTTGAAAGGAAAATGTACTGTTCGGCCGTGTTCCTTGATGTGCAGGAAGCCTTTGATCGTGTGTGGCAAGACGGTCTACTATGGAAGATTAAATCTCTTCTACCCGCGCAATATTTCTTCCTCATCAGATCATATCTACTCAGTCGTACTTCTATGGTCGATGTCAAAGACTAGGGGTCTTCTATCCGTAGCATTAGAGCTGGTGTTCCACAGGGCAGTGTCCTAGGTCCCTTCCTGTACACGCTGTTTACTAGTGACATTCCACTCTAGATGCCACTTACGCTGACGACACAGCATTTTTAGCTTGCGATACTTCATGCGATATAGATGCTGCCACCTCCCAAAGCACTCTTGACAAATTTGAATCTTGCTCCCGACGATGGAATATAGGTATCAATTGCGCGATATCGCAGCATGCTTTACGTTGCGCACTAAACGCTGTCTACCTGTAACGCTTTGCGGCATTCAAGTCCCTCAAAAACCTTCTGTCAAATACCTGGGCATGGTTTTGGATCGCCGATTGACGTAGTCTAAGCACACCAATGCTGTTACGGCCACATGCAAAAGTAAGCTGCAAAAACTTCGATGGCTCATTCGATTTGGTAACTCTCTCAACCTGACTGCCAAGGTTACGCTATATAAGGCCTTCTTTATACCTTCCTATACCTATGGCATTCAGCTTTGGGTACTAGGAGCAAAGAGTATGATAAATCGCGTTCAGGTTATGCAGAATAAAGCTCTCTGTACATCACGGGTCCTCCTTGGCACATCAAGCAGGCTTTAATACACCGTGACATTGATATCCTTTCAGTTAATGAGCAAATTAATAGCCATACCAGTCGTTATAATGATGCACTTAATGTGCATATCAATCCTCTCGCTGTTGCCCCTAGAAAAAACTACTCCCCGAGAAGGCTGAAAAGGCTCCACCTTTTGGATCAACTACATAGAGTAAAAAACTAATATAGTTATATATACATATGTTCATATTTTGAACCTATTTGTTATTTTAAGAAATTAAATGTATTATATATTAAAAAAAATAAATAAACAAATTTGTGATTTTGTTTATTAATCTTTTTTGTATGTTGTAAATCTGAGATTCTCACTGTCACGGTTATCCATTCTATCCCTTATAAGCATTCTTTAATGATTGATTGGAACTATTAAATTTTTAAACTTAAAAAAAGCCAAATTTCAAAATATTCCAATGCATACCCTATAGCATAACATTAAAAATCCCTCGAAACATTAAAATTTTAGGCTCCGCAATATTTTCTCATTCAAGCATTAATGGCTTTTTGGTAATGTAGAATGCACTGATGAAAAAATCTGAGCATCACGACTTTTATTAAATTAAAACACGCACAACAGTCCCGAAAATAATAATAATATCAAACAATGTAATATTTTTCTTGTTGCTGCTTTTTTTTGTGGCTGTATTCCCATCTCACCGCAGTAACAATTAAAATAGCAAACCAAGCCCGAATGTATGCAATGCGATTGAAAATTTAACCCGTTATGCAAATTGCACGTTTGTTATTTATGCATATCATTGGCTACCATCTCACGCATATTTAAGCCCATATCCACGCCCATATTCACTCCCACTCTTTTACAGTCGTGAAAAATGTAATTTTTTGGAGGCGATATACAGCATGCTTTCAGGCTTTGCCATTATCATGTGGTTGCTATTAAATTGTTTATAGTTTTTTTATATTTCATAGTGTAGCTTTGCGGTTGAATGTAATAAATTCATTATAAAGTCATTCATATTCCCCGAAAACAGACTACAGTAGTTGACGATACATAGAGGTAGGCAGTTTGTGCGCCAAAATAATTTTATTGCTTGGTTGACAATGGTTTTGTGTATAATATTTTAATACCGATATTTATAAAATAATTTATAATATTTCGATTGTTCAATTAATTAGTGGTAAATTATTACTTCCCGAAGCAGTTTAACTGGTTAGGTTAAGTTTTTGTCATACGGCTTATTGTGACATTCGTTCTAAAATCTGTGAACAGCACAACTGTGTCTGGCAATACAAAAATTATTCCATCGTAATTTAACTGCTCACTCTTAGCTGATGTCTAATATGGAATTCACACGAAAGTGAAAATAGAAACAGCTGGATATGCTGGTACCTGAAATGCAGGAGTGATTTAAATCGGGACAGGGCTTCAAGATCCCCCCTTGGGAAGATGATAGCTTCCAACAGCATCATCCATCATTCAGAACAAATAGCTTCGCGATCGCTGGACGGATTGTACCGTTGGCCTTGCGTAGAACAGCTACCCTAGCGACGCCATCTCTGCCGGGAATCAATGCTATCACTCTTGCTATGACCACTTGAGTAGCTTTAGGCTGGGCTGCGGATTACTGCAACAGCATGAGATTTTTCTTGCTCCACCGTCTTCAAAATGTTTGCTGCAGGTGGGTCACCCTCTGCCAACGGCCGAGTCGATTTTGATTGAAGTCGGTGAGATCAGGCTAAGCAATAGAAGCAAACAGAGCCCATAGAAAATAGTGAGCGGGCGCCAAAGTACGAAGACCAAGTGGTTTCAAGCACACGATTTTAGCTTTAGTTATGTCAGGACAAATAAGTCCAAGTGGATCATAAAAGCGAGCAATCATCGCCAATACGCTGCAGCGTTTGCAGCATCTTGCAGCCCTCCACCTCCCAAAAACGATGTGCCAATGGAAAGGGTGTGAGCGACAAGAGACGATGTGATGCGAGCATGAAGTAATACCGGATACGATCCAGTTTAAACGCGTTGGAGTGGCGACAGTCCCAAATGGAGCCCTACCTGACCAACAGTAAGCAGATGGAAGAAGAGACTCTCTTCGATACGGACGTCCATGCTCTGCCTTCTATAGAATTATGGATCGGCGAAACGAACATTTTGATGGATACTCCAGCTTGATGTATTTAAATTAAAACTCAGTTCTTTGTGATGGTTGACGTGATTACGGCCGCGAAGTTCGTTTAGCACTCGGTTGTTCGAGATCGGATTCACACATTGACCGTATGTCCTCTCGTTGCAAATGCCGTATCGCCAATGCTGAATACTGTATTGGAGCATAAGCCGCAGCCCAAGTTAATTATTGAATCGACATATATAGTGAAAAGCGATTTGTCCAACCTGAACAGGATCCATCAAATTTACGTAGCTTTATTTCGGGTAGATGAGAAGTTGATTTGGCGGTGCATCTTCTGATGCATGATGCCGTAAGGTTGAACTGTGCACAATGGCTGTTCGGCGTTTGAGCAACTCAATGCGGACAATTTCTCTCACGTGCATCCGTTGATATTTGTGAAGAGCCATACTCTTCTATTTGCTCCTGCATTATTTATGGACTTATGTACTGATCATGCAAGTTGTCTTTGTATATGAATGTGGCGACGCGGCTATGTACGATTATATTAAAGTAACTACCGCAACAATGCTCTTACGGAGACCGACAAAGAAACTCGTAAATCACGTCGGGTTGCCATATGTTTAAAAGACAGCGAGCGTTTTTGCTGACCGCTTAATTGCAGAAACTAACATACAGTATTTGTCAACACAGTATTTGTTCAGTATTTTCTCTTCGGTTACGATGAGCTCGGCGATGTTCCTCTTGGATAATTGTACAAACCTTGTCCTCTTCCACTAGTCTTGAGGATGCCTTTCTTCTTCGTCTTCTTCTTCTCTACTTGGCATTCCCGTCAAGTGCTGCCAGATTGCTCGAAAGTGTGCGGCGAGGTTGCACACAGTCGGCTATACCGCTCTTCCGAGTTGCCTTCGCCGGAATCGTCGTCGTAGTTTACTGTTTTAATCTGTCTTACGTCAACATTAGATTTCTGAAATTCCTCAGCTCCTCCTCTAAGAAGAACGTTATTGCACTTCGTACAACGATGACGTCGTTGCACTTTCGGACAACAGCTAGAAATATGTCCAATTTCTCCGCAATTGTAGCATTTTACTTGTGTTTTGTCGTTCGTTGGTTTGGTTATTTTTTCACCTTTCGGTGCTACTTCTGACTGAAAATCGTTGACCTTTCCTCGATTCGCGAAATACTCCTGCATTGCATCTGGCATTTATTTTCATCCTTAGGACGCCGTGTTGAGTTTGCCATCGCATAGTGTATGTGCGCTTCGTCGTACAAAGATCCAAACTCATTACGCAAAGCTTCTGCAAAACTAGCCCAAGTCGTGGAAGGGGTTGATGATGAGTCTAACCACATTCTGTCGGCGCCTTTTAACTTCGTGTATAATGCCAATAGTATTAGATTTTCATTCCATTGATACGCTTCTATCACTTTATCTACACGATCGATAAATTATTCCGATTTTAGCGATTGTTCATTCGTTGGATCAAAATCGGGTAAAGTGCTGGTGCGTTCTTTTACAGACTCGCTGCATGATGACGTGTCTACAGTTGTTTCTCACCGCGTTGCTGCCGTTGCCGTTGACGTTGCTGCCGTTGTCGTTGGCGTTGTTTATAATCTGAGCGTTCGTCCGCCCGAGTGCTGTTGTTTGAAATTGAATTAATTTCGCCATCATATCGCGCAATTCGTCCAGTTGTTGTTGCACTGGCGGGTGCGAAGGCATGTCGACCACATCGCTACCCTCAAATTCCAACAAACGCTGCATCAACTCCGCTTCGGAATCCGACGTTGGCAATTCACTCTTTCTGGAAAGAGATTTTAACTGATCTGTTTCCAAATCTGTTATTTTCATTTTGCATGCCCACAACGTAGCACAATTGGGCTCGCTTACTGCTGTTTACTTAACCTCACTTGTTCAGCGTCACTTTCTGCGTTTCTTATTTTAGCGTAGCGACTTCATTGCGTTTACATTTAATTGCATTTCAATGTTTCAATCTAATCGCCTGTTGCGTAGAACCTCCATCCCACTTCTGAATTGAAAGACGAAAACAACCCACGAACTCAAATATTAGTGTTTATTGTCGAAAAGTCGAATACCTAATAATAATTATGCACGGGTGCGGTCCGCTTTTTCCTTTCTCCTTCGTCATCTTCTGCACTAATTGGCATTCCCGTCAAGTGGTGCCAGATTGCTCGAAGGTGTGCGGCCAGGTTGCTCCCACATATCATTTCGATACAGCTCGTCTTTTAGTATTGGCATTGTTGCGACCTCGCATACGTTCGCGCTTCGACCTAAATACCTTTCGTCGGAAGGAATAAATCAAAGATTAGTTTGCTGTGAAGGTTGGGTAATTGAGAATTAAATATAATGAGCTATGCGTGCTGTGAGTATTCTATTCGAGAAGGGGAATGAAAGGTGAGACTACATACGTTTACAGGGACGACACTAGAACTAAGTTCTTTGCTGCCTTATATGGTTCGACAACGGTCATCGAATATGGTACTAAGTGGCGAGTCTTCTAATTCAGGGATTGTTCTTTCTATCCAAATATGACAATCGGTATATCTGCATAACTTGAAGTTCAGTAGCAATATAGTCTGTTAATATACACCGCCCAGCTTTTCACAACAACAATTTAATAGCAAATTTGGGCATCACTCACTGTTGCCATGGAAATCGGATTCACGGATCTACTAAATACTCGACTGAACTTACACCCCTCACGAAACGTTCTTCGAAACAGTTAAAAGGTGATGTAGGAGAAACAGAGAAGTAATACACCGCTTACATAGGAGTTTTATGATGTGCTTTGCTGTGCACATTTGAAGAAGAAAATGAGAAATACAGAGAGGACAAAGAAAACAAATCAACAAAGGTAGCAACAATAAGAAAAGGAAATGTTCCTTGTGAATGAAGTATTAGTGATTGACATGGCGTACGTTACCTACACTTACGAACGACATGCATTAAGTCAATTCTGGCAATGCATACTCGAGAGCATATGAATAGGCCTGATAAGCGACTTTCAAAAGCAGTGGCAATCCTCGGAAACTATTATTTATTGCTAACTGATCCCATAGATAATTTCTTACCCATTTCGAGGCCGTGTTGTACCAACAACACATATAGTAGATTCCAACGACCGCAGCTACAGTCACCGCCAAGCTCATAATCACTGTCCAAAGTAATTTCATCGCCGCAGACCACTGGAAATTATTCATGTTTTTATACTTTTACGGCAGATAACGAACTCTTCAATCGCCCGAACAACGCACAGCAAAATATATTTGTTTTTATTTCTTGGATATAAATTTTGGAAGTGCGTGAGTTACAATGAAATGACTACTACTCGTAAGTTGAAAGGCAACTACGATGAGCTTCAAATTTCGGGTTTCTCAGATGTAACAAATAAGAAGTTAATGTTATACTCTAATTATAAAAAAAAAGGAAAATATATTGCACAATGAAATGGTTGATATGCTAAAATGTCGCCGTTGCCGATTAGAAATACCTATAAAATTATTCTACTTTCAGTTTGGAAACCACGATCTTTTTCTTTCTCTATCTCACTCTCTCTCTCTCTGTTTTCGAGTACTAGAGACGTAGTCCCAACAAATAGTAGTAGTAGTTTGAACAAATGTGTTCTTGGTCGCAGTCGTTGCTTGACCCATGGCCGGTAAAAAATTATGAGCGATCGACAATCGAAATCGAAACGATAACCCCAAAAAATTACATACAAAAAAACAAGCAAATGTAAATGTGAATTATCATAACGAACTGATCGACCAACCACACAAATCAGTTTCACAAATTTCCCTACCATACACAGTTTATGCAAAAGGATTTTAGCTTAAGTTATGACAGGGCAATTGCAGCGTGCAGACTTTGCCGAATTTATAGGGGGCTGCTTGCGAACGAAAGAGAAGAAAAGGTTGTGAGTGGAAAGATCCCAGACGAGTCCAAATGTTCCTTGATGACGCAATGACGAAGAAAGAAATATCTGCAAGCACTCCTGTCGGATGTTCCCCGCGCGACATGAATACTGAGCCACCGGATTACGTGATAATTTGCGTTATAGAATTCGGTAGCAGAACAAAGACTGTTGGTACGAATTCCCAAGCATGTCACAGCCTTGCAGCATTGGCAAGCGAACAGAATATTCGACGGAAGCCAAACGAGACTAATTTGGCCTCACTGTCAAGCTCTTCCTTCGTTGCCCGAGCAACAGAATCAAAGCAGCGCTCCACCTCGCACAAACGATATGCAAATTGATCCAGCTGTGAGTCAGTATCAATGGCATTGGTGTGAGCGATGAGAGACGATGTAATGTGAGCGCGCTGCGATCTATAAAATTATGGATCATTTAAACAATAATTTTGAGAAATGATATGTTTAAATTGAACTGGATCGTTGTTGGTGATGGTTGACGCGATGACGGCTGTGAAGTTCGTTGAGAACTCGGTTGTTTGACATCGGATGCACACATTGACCGTGTGTCCACCCGTTGAAAATACAGTATCGACAAGCCAGATATTGTATTGGTGGAACACAAATTTCGTTACGCTTCTTTATAATAATGACTACGTTTGAAAGTAGCACTATTTCAGTTCCGAATGCTTTTGAGGATAGATTAACGGAAGTTAGGGTACTTGTTTGAGAAGTGGACAACGATGCGGACTACGATGACTCTGTGCTCATTACAGATTCGTGAGAAAAACTACGCTACTCTACGTATACGCTAGAAGTATTTTCGAGATTCATTTACCTTACTTACTTCAAGGAAAGGCGACATTGACCTCCATGTCAGTATGGCGTCTATCGCCTATGTCTCCTTCCACTTATTGCTTGCCGTTTTGTCCAGCCTTTGTACCAGCATATTAGACCGCAAATACGAATTCACATTGTCCGTAAACCCACGACCCTTTTCAGCCAAGCATCTCTCTAACATATGCCTGAAAAATTAGGCGTTTATTATCAAATAGCCTTTTAAGAAGTTCTGTTGCAATTTCGTAATTATTATCATTGTTCTCCAGAGCCTGACCCAGAGAGAATTTATTCATATAGAGTTTAGATTTCTCTCTTAAAAAATGGCAGAAGAGACTCAGAAACCTTTAAAACCCGACACTGATTCTGTACATCAACAGAATTGTTGGCTGTTCAACTTATGTAGCGTAACATATTGCTGTTGGTTTGCTTGGGTTTACATAACCAAATTGAGGGTATACGATATTCAATGAAAATAAATA
Source organism: Cacoxenus indagator (assembly GCA_035041755.1). Lineage (NCBI taxonomy): Eukaryota > Metazoa > Arthropoda > Insecta > Diptera > Drosophilidae > Cacoxenus > Cacoxenus indagator. The sequence goes on along the minus strand of JAWNKX010001032.1, from coordinate 79 downwards.
CACAAGAAAGGAATAATAAAAACAAAAATTTGAAACACTGACTTGTTTCTTTAATTTTTTTCAACGTTTTTTATTTCCA
>JAWNKX010001031.1:0-44324 GCA_035041755.1 Cacoxenus indagator | reverse complement strand
CAGTTGGGCGACAATTAAGATAATTCTTTGTTTGTTTTTTATCATTTTATTTCTGCCACGTTTGTGCGCTTCTGAGTTCTGCTAAAAAGTCTTAGCACAATTCTTCCCTTTATATCTTGCCTTAACTGGTGGCGAGCATTGGAACGTTGCTGAGAACACCCGTTTTTAACAATATATATCCCATCGCTAATTTTACATATTATTCATTATTGTGTTGCCAATTTTTCCGAAGAAAAGCTGTTTCTGACGACATCATATCGAGCTCCAACAGCAATATTGACTTAAGCTCCATTTTTTCTAAAATATTTTTCAATGCAAATATGTTCCAAAATAGATTGCGCATAAAATTTTCATATGATCTTCTACATTGTCTGTGGCTATAAGGATATCGTTTAAATAAATCACCAATTCATCATCTTTTACCATATCACAGAAATTTTTTTTGTTTTTTTGTTAAGCCAAACGGCATTTACAGAAATTCATATTGAACTAGTGGCGTAATAAATGATGTATATTTAACCGAATCATTGTGCATGTATACATGATAGAATCCATTCTTTAAATCCAATTTGGAAAACATACTTTTGCTTGCTAATGTTCGGTTCAGGATCCCTGATGGGTAGCATAAGTTTCTTTTTGATGTTCAGTACAGGACTCTGTCTAGCATGTTTTAATCGTAAGTACGATCAAGCATGCATATATTTTTCGTTTCTTTCGTTAACCTTGTTCGCTGCTCTCATCGATTTAATCTCGTTATCACATCGCTATTTGCTCATTTTGATTATTGTGTTACCATCATTCGCTATTATACCTTTAATTCGTTCGCTATCATACCTCTGGTTCGTTCGCTTAAGTTCGCTGGTGAAGAGCAATTCGGCTTCCAAGTTCTTTAAACATTGTAAACTCGATTGTGTCAAATAAATTCACAAAATTGTTCAAATTCGATTAAAACTTTAATTTGCCTAAATATCTCTGGAAAAAGTTCCAGAGCTCAACAGCTAATCTGTCTAGCAAATCGTCTATTACAGGAATTGGGAAATTATCTTTTTTTAGTAATCTTATTCAATTTGCGGTAGTCTACACACATTCGTACATCACCCGTTTTCTTAGGTATTAATACGATTGGAGATGCATATTCGGATTCGCTCGGTTTTATAAAACCTTTCCTTAAATTTTCTTCTATTTCCTGTAGCTTTGCTTTTTATGAATATGCAAGTCTTCTTGGAAGGTAACTAAAAGGTTTCTCATCTACTATAATTCGCATTCACAGCTAACCATCGGTGCGAATGGTTGCTCAGGTTCTTCGTAGTGCATTTTAAAAAGTTTTCTAAATTGTATTTCCGTAAAGCTCAACCAATCCCCTAACTTATATTCGGGATAAACATTTTCATAGTCAATAGATAGTATTTGCATTTTAAAGTCTTGTTCTATTTATTCTACTTCCTTATCAGTTATATGTTCTATTTGGTCTTTGGTATTTCTAGTTGCCATTTAATTTTCTCTTATGTCTTGTGTACTTTCATTGTCAATGCAGCACTTCACTACATTTTTAGGTGTACTGCCGCGCAACGTATTATGTGTCACACATCTTTTAACTCTACTTTTTTCTTTGTAAACCTTTGAATTTTTATTAACATTCTTTTCGCATGTGTTCTTAGTCTTAACTATGTCAATTAATTAACACCTTTGTTTGTCTTACTTAGTTTAAAAAAAATCTCTTCCTAATATCATCATCTCATTGTTTCGTTATCCACAAACACTATTTTCATTTTAACACTTTTATTGAAAAAATCGATAACACAAATTATTCTTGTAAAAATCTTTAGTACACTTTGTTTAAACCAATATAAGACAACATTCAACATTTTTAAAATGATACTTATAAGGAACATATGCTTCTTTGACGAAAGTGATAGGACTACCCGAGTCTATGAGACACTATAAATACAGGAAAATTAACATATGATGGAAAATATATATTTAAAAGTCGTACATACTCGTTTTGGTCGCCGTCTTTTCGATGCTTCTTGTATAGAGAATATTCTTTGGCTAAGTGCCCTAATTCGCCACACGCCAAATACATCCTGTCGTTTTGGTTGCAGTTGTAGCATTTTATGTCTTTCTTTTGTAATTGTGCTGTCTTCTGCGTTGGTTTAACCGTCTGCGAAGCCATACGTTGTGTTTGTTGTGTAGATTGGGGACACTGCTCTACATCACGAAAATCATTGAACAAAGCGTTTAGGCTGGTAAAACATTGTATCCTTGGTTGGTTCGATATATTCGAAGAGTTCATCCTCGTCCGTTTGTCGGTTATAGCTAACTTATGTGAGCAGATCAGAAAAGTTTTTCATTTTTGTAAGGATGTAGGGGAAAAAACCAAAATAGTAGAATAATAATATAAATTTAAATTAAATTAATACAATTATAGACCAAATGGAGTAAAATAAACATAAATGAAATTAAATATAAAATACAAAAATAAACAACGTTAAAAAAAAAAGAAGAAGAAAGAGGTATTGATATATGTGTTGTATCTAGCTTAGAATTTATTCTACCAGATCCACTGGCCTTGTCCTCTGTAACCTGCATCTGCGTTGAAGTTCCTGTATTGGCAGTAGGTTGACACCAACATTTGAGTGTTGGGTAAGCTTCGTCTGGTAGATACGACTTATTTTTGTAATCTCTGTCACTGTTGGAATGTTAAGATCACGATGCAGATCATAGTTAGTTATATACCACCCAGCCTTGGTGATCATACGAATAATTTTTGATTGTTGTCTTTGTATTATGTCTGTATTTGATTTTTTGGCCGTTCCCCAAATTTGTGCTCCGTATGTTTTTGTCGTCAAGATCGTTTAAAATTTTATGATTTACACGATGGATTTGTTGTATGGTCGAGTGTTTTCGTCGAAAGCCAAATTGGTGGTCAGGTATTATATGTTTGCGTTCTATAATAGGTAACATTCGCTGGCACAGGAGCTTCTCGAATATTTTTGACAGCACTGGAAGTAAGCTAATTGGTCTATATTATGCTGGATTATATACGTCTTTACCAGGTTTTGGAATTGAAATGACTTGCCACTTTCCATACTTTAGGAAAGTAATTTAATCTAATTGTTGCGTTGAAAATATTACGTATGTATACCACTGCTTGAAGTGGTAGCTCCCATAAAAGTTTTCCGTCAATTTTGTCATATCCGGGTGCTTTTTTGGGCTTTATGTCGTGCTGAATACATTTGAGTATTTCATTTGTGCATGTTTTTTTAAGGCGAGTTGGCTGGGGGGTCACTGTCAAGTTTATATGACAGTCACCTTCGTTGAGTGTTTCATCAGCAATATTTTTTCATAATAATTCGCTAGCACTGTCGCCTTTCCTAGGTTCGTTACTGCCCATGATCCATTGTCCCTTTTTATAGGTGCCTGGTGTATTGTTTTATTAGTCAATTTTTTTGTAGCTTTCCACAGGGAGTATTCGGTACAGCTTGTCGGTGTTAGCCTTAGCCTCTGTAAATACTTCGTGATTTCGTAATTTTTCTGATTTTGGAGATATTTTCTGATTTCTTTTAGTTGCCTTGTTATTTTTATTTTTCGCATTGGGGGATCTGCAAATGGTCAATGCTTTTTTCAGCTTTCGTTTTGTACATATCAATTTGCGAAGCGTAGGGGGTGTGTATCGCTTTACATGGTGTTTTATCTTGTCCGGAGTTGCTTGCAATACTGCCTTCTCAATGGTATCGTTTAGGTGGACTATAGCTGATTCTACGTTGTCGGTGATCTCAGTGGAATGCTTGTATTTAGGTTTGTGTTAATGTAGTCGCGATAAGGTATCCCAGTCAGTTTTGTTTTTGTGCAATAGTTTAGAATTGGTTGTGTTCACTTCAATTGAATTGAGTTCTAGTAGTATAGGTGTATATTCTGACGATAGTTCCAGCCTTGATGTTATGACACATTTATTTAAGTCTATGTCTTTGAGTATATAAAAGTCAATGAGGTCTGGCTTTTTATTTTTGTCTGTTGGCCAATACGTGGGTTCGCCGGTACTAAGATGTTTCGCTTTTGCTAACAGCAATGCACCCTGTAGGTTTTTACCTCTCTTGTTTGATATTCTGGAACCCCAGTCTGTATGCTTCGCATTATAGTCGCCTGCAGCTATAAAGCGTTGTCCGGGAGTCTTTAAAAAGTCAAGGTATTGCGACTGTGAGATATTGTGCTTTGGTGGGCTGTACACGGCTGTTATTCTTAGTTGTCCGTATGAGTCGAAGATTTGTATGCTTGTCGACTGGATATAGGTTTCTTGGAATGGAAGCAGTACGTTATGTTTAATGTTTTGTTTAATAATGATAGCAGTCCCCCCATGTCCTGTACCGTCGGGATGGCTTGTGGGTACATCTTGTATCCACTTACGTTCATGTGCTGGCTACTTGTATAGTGTGTTTTCGATATCAAAGCAATGTCAGTGTAGTTGTTGTGTAGGAAAAGCTGTAGTTCAGTCAAGTGATTTTTTAATCCGTTTGCATTCCAAGTTAAAACTTAAAAACGGAGAACTGCTATCTTGTTTTATTGTTATATATGCATATTTTTAATTTCATTTAACAATATGTCGATGTCGGTGTACACAAAAATGTCTTTCCACTGTTGCGATTTTCCTTTAAATACAGTTTGTCAAGATTTTGTTTGCAAAACGAAAAATAACTAAAAGTATAATTCTACCGCTTATTAATGATGTTAGGAATGACTTAGTAAGTAAAAGGAAAAAGTAAAAATGCAGTTTTATTCTCCAATTCATTTACAACAAAACTACATTTAAAATAATTAATTTATTCTTTAAAATTAACTTTAAAAAGTACAAATGAAAAAATATAACGTTTTTCAGCTGTCAAATAATTCTTTGCAAAATAAGAAAGAAACGATGAAAAATTAAAACAAACACAAAAAAAGTCATTTTAAGCGAAAGGCCCCGTTCCAGGAAAAACGGCTAGGTTTGGCATCGTGTACAAAAATTGGTGCTCAGCGTAGTATTTTTAAACTGTGTTAAGTGTTATAATAGAGGTAAAATTAAGTTTGCGAACAATGAAAGGAAAAAGAATTGATGAAAATGTTATACAGTTGGTGCAATTCCACTACTATAAGGGTAAATATCCTAAAGAGTTGTAAGAAATGTTTTCGGTAAAATTGAGAACTCTTTACAATATTATACATCGCGCAGAGAAAGAAAATAGGCTGGAATTAATTAACTCTGCAGGCAGATCAAGAAAGTTGTCAAGACATGCTGCATGTGATAATTCACATTTTAGTTGTATCATTTTATTTTAATTTTTTAATCACTTTAACTCTCGTTTTAGGAGCTATAATTTCATGCACTGTGCTTTTTTCTTTTCCTTTTCATTTTCCTCAGACAAATTTCGTTGTTTAATTTTACAGTACGCCACACTGTCATCATCGTTGTCGTGGGTCTTATCCAATCACACTTATAATGCTTCGGACTGCACATTGTTTAGGCGTCTTGTTATCACAGGTAAACTAAGGGCATTGCAATAACGTTTCAACTGTTCAAGTGTAAAATCACTTTCACCTGATGTAGGGTTTTTTTATATATAAAACACGCACAGGAAAAAAAAGTTGTGTGGTTGTTTGTTGTCGTTTGGTTGTCTAACCCACTTCTGATTAATATAAGTACACGTCTGGTTGTTTGCTCGCTGTATTCAGAATGCCATCTCTTTATTTATTTTCTTGTAGCTCACTTCAAAGAAAACATTCACATAACATAACTTAACCTTACTTTGCCGTAACATTACATAGCGTTAACTTAACATTGCAGTAATATCATATAACTTATTACTACAATAATTTCAGCTGAATATACCGAGCTGTAATGATGATTGAAGAGTCCTTATAGGTAACGCTATAAGATATGTAGTGGTCAGATTTAGAACCATCCGCATAAATAAAAGTATAGGATGCTAGTTGGTTACGCAATTCGAGGAGTAAACCTCTGATGGTGTAGAAGATATGTTTAAAGAGCTGTGAGAGATTAAATGTTAGGGGCACATCTGGACCAAGGGGGATTTTTGAATTTGGACGACGGGATGGGGGTCTATGGTAGGTGAAGGTTTTTGCATAAAGAACTACTTTTATGAATAACAGAGGGTACTTTTGGTATTTTTTTTTTTTTTTTTTTTTTTTTTATTTTAAGCATCTAGAAAGGAATGGAGAAATAGGGGAGTCGCGGCTAAGAAGGAGTGATTTAATTAGTTTGGATGTGATCATATCCTTACGAATATTTAAAGGCATTATATTAGATCCAAATAATATATTGTGAATAGGGGTTATCTTGCAAGCACTTAAGCCATTAAGATAAAGACCAAAATCAATTTTAGACATGATCAATGGCATTGACGACTGATATGATAGTGGAATGGTTGTAATTATGCTATGAGAGACGTTTAATGGTGTGAAGCATATTGGATAATGACAGAAGAAGATTATCTATGTGGGTGCTTCAAGTGTAGCGATTGTTAAAAGAAATTCCTAGAATCCCAAGGGATTGTACGTTATTGAATATGGCAGAGTTGGTTTGAAGTCTGAATGAGCAATTTCTTGCCCGGCAAATGTGAAGATGTTTACATTTAGAAACGGAAAGTAGAGCTCCAGAGTAATTGCACCAATCGGAGTTGTAGTTTAATAGATCACTAATATTATGATGATTATTTTTTTTTCTGAGATAATGATGTAATCGTTAGCATAAGCACAAAAGTTGAATCTTTTGTGTAGTGAGATTACACGATTAAGCTTGTTAAAGGCAATGAGAAAAGGACAACAGAAAGGGGGGAACCTTGCGGTATGCCATTGTATAAGGGCAGCACTTGAGAAATGAATTAACCTCAACGACACATCTTCTATTAGACATGAAATTAATAATATAGTTAGTTATTTTGAGACCAATGACCCATACTTTAAGGTCGTCAAGAATCGGATGGATTTCTATTATATCGAAGACTTTGGAATAGTCTAAAGAGAGAATAGATAGATGTTTTTTTTGGTAGAGAGATGAAGAAATGAGATAATCCAGAGAAATAAGGGAATCAGGAATGGACTTCCATTTCCAAAAACCGGTTTGACGAACGTCAATGAGATTTTTGTTTCTGGCTAGCCACCAGAAGCGATTAGCAATAATCTTATCTAAAACTTTCACACAAAATGAATTGAGAGAGATGGTTCTGTAGGATTCTAGCTTGCTTTGTCGGAATTGGGTTTAAGTGGAAGAACTTTACTCATTTTGTATTGCTGAGGAATATGTCTATAAAAAATTAGGTTATGTACGTTAAGGATACAAGTTAATATAGGAGAAGGAAGAAGGTTTAACATGGAATAAGTAATTCTGTCAATACCGGGAGATTTACCTTTCAGCTTATTTAAGGCGGTATTAAGTTCAGAAAATGATATATTATTTTCGAAGAACTGAGCAGATGAGGAAGAAGTGATATTTGATGTGCGAGATGAAACAAGTGATTTTTTGTGGCAGAAATAAGGTGAGAAATTGGGATCAGAGGAGACTGCAGACCAGCTGTTACAGAACTTGTGCGATATGCGCGATTTGTCAGTGATTGAGTTGATACAGTGGATCGAGTGTTGCGACTTGATACCGCAGAAGTTTCTTATGGTGGACCATATGAGAGAGGTTGGGATAGACGGGTTAATATCTGAGGTAAATTTGTATATGCGTAAACGTTCAGCTTTTTTTAGTTCGCGTTTAAAAATTGTATTAACATTCCTCCTATAATTTAAAATGTTAGTATAAGTTATATTACGTTTTAATATTTTCCAGTAATTATATTTAGCGATTTTTAGATTATTCAGTTGTGTGTTCCACCATGAAACAATATTGTTGCGGCATGGTTTGGGGGAAGATTGAGGTAGCGAGATGTGGGCTGATTCTCGTATGATTTTGGTTAAGTTGGAAGCCTCTTTGTTCGACTGCGATTGCTGAATAAGACAGCTGACTCAGGGAATAAGTTTCAGTTGGAGAGGTCAGTTTTAAATTTTGGGAAATGTTTAAAGGTTTGACAATTGGAAAATGATCCCTGACAAAGAGATCGGATTCTGTGGACCAAGTTACATGGGCAGCTATTGAAGGAGAAGAGAGGGTAAGGTCAACGTGGGTGAGAGTATGGTGAGTGCTAAAGTGTGTGGGAGAACCATCATTTAGAATAAGTAATGGAGATTGATCAATAAATTTAGAAATTAAGTTACCTTTATGGTTGTTAGAAGGAGAACCCCATCTACGGTGCCAGCTGTTAAAGCCACCGCATGTAATGATTGGTACCGAAAGGTAGGCAAAAACATTGCGAAGAGAAAAGTTAAAATTTGGAGGAATATAAGAGGAAGGAACGGAGAATGAAAATTTGGAGTGAATGGTTATACCTGTGGAAACAAAGTATGAGTATGGAAGTGAGTTTCTTGTATGGCGATAATTTTAATAAGTAATTATAACTGAACATAATTGTTGACGTACCCGTTCATATTCCATTGCAGAATTCTAAATATGGTAATTACCGAAAAAAAAAAATATATGATTTAAGGAGAAAAAGAAAATAATAAAAATAAAGTTCATTTATGTAAAAAATAGTTATACGGTACGCTATCCGAATTGGCTGACGCTTAGCATTGCGTGTTGCCTTCCATAGAGAGAAAGACGCATTGTTATTTGGCTCCATGTTAGCAAGCATGTTGTCAAATTAGGCGGCACGATTAGTGCTAAGAGCTTCTTTGAGCTAAGAGTCGGCCCTATGCCAGTTTGTTTTGTCGGTAGGGTGTTTTGTTCGGATGCAGACTTTTCGTAGCTTCCGTGTAATCGACACAAGGGCTCGCAGTTCTAGAGTAAGGGTTTGATCGCCGTTGTTGGACTGATGTGGCTTTGTGATGCTGTGGCGGGCTGAGACAGCTTCATAGATCTTTCTAGTGAAGATAACCAGAGCATCATCGATATCTGGCCCAGAATTAAGTTCCATATCATGATAAAGGGAGTCGCTTAGGTGGCTCTTGAATTTTTTCAAATTAGTCTGGCGGTCAATAAGCCTCGGCTGAAGGGAAATATGTTGCAGCATAATCCAGCGTAACGATCAGAGGGAGATAGTCGGAGTTCAAGTCTAATTGACTCTCACTTTGTTGAATATTTTGGTAAATGGCGAAGTCTAAACAGCTTGAGTTTTTATTCACCCGATTAGGGAATCTGGTTGGGCTGCCATTGGCCAGAACATCCACGTTCGAGGATAAAGTGAAGTCCGCTAATTCCTTTCCTCTTTTGTTGCATCGCTGGTCGCCCCAGAGTCTATGTTTGGCGTTCCAGGCACCACAGACAAGGACATTTCTGTTAGGGTTGTCCACAAGAGTTGCAAAATCGTTGCTACACCAGTTAAAGCGAGGAGGGCAGTAAATGGAGCAGAACTTGATATTGCCGATAGCAGTAAGGACACTGGCTAACGCAATTTTAACTTCATTAGTGAGTTTTTTTTCCCACTTTATATATAATTTTTCTTTTATTATTAGAACAACATCAATTAAATTGTATATACAAAAATTAACAAAATAATTTAAGTGGGGATATAGTATAGTGTATTAAATTGATCTATTACGGAGGTTGGCAGGGTGCGATCTTCTCAGCCGTCTCGCCACCCTAACTCCTCCCATTCTGCGTCATTTTAGAAGGCGCCTAACTAGTTTAATTGGATGATTTTCCAACCTCTCTATATATTTTTTGGCCTGACGATTTATCACATCGCCAATTTTCGGTATTTTAAGTCGTTTTCAAGATCCGCCGTTCGCATGAACCAAGGGGCACCAGTAAGCATACGTAATGTCTGGCCTGCAGTACTCTCACCTTCGTGATGTTTGACCTCGCTGCTATGCCATACACCTGCAAACCGTATCGCCAAGCAGGAGCAATTATTGTTTTGTAAATGTTCACCTTATTGTTTTTTTAATGCAAATGTTCCAACGTCGTGTCCAGTTTTCAAAAATATGCAGGTATTGCTGCAGTGAGTCCGTGGCTTCGTAAATGCACTTGTTTCTGACGAGGATGGCCGTATCGTCTGCAAACGTGGCAATGGTCAGATGCAGAGGATCCTTCAGTGGTAAAGGCTGTGAGGGGAAGTGTTGAATGCTGTTTTTAATTAAGATGGCGGCGCCACATTTGCCACCTGGAGCGGTCGGGTGATTTACTGGATAGGAGTTGTATCCGTGAATTTTGGGGTCAGAATTTCCCAGCAGTGTTTCGCTAAGGAGAATAATGTCAATGTTGTTGGTTTGCGAGGAGTATTCCACTTCATGAAGTTTTTTGGAGACGCCATTTTCGTTTCAGATTAGAATTTTGAAGGAGTTCATTTCGGGTTACGAGTGTTGATTAAGTCCAAAATTTGGATTTTTAATTGCAGCATTTGCTTCTGTTTTTCATTGAGGCTTTTAATAGAATCGGTTAAGGTATTTACGGCGGCACATAGTTAGTTCAGTTTGCCTCCAATCGGCTAGGCTGTTCGTTTAGAGATTGTAGCTGGCGGTTGTTCGTGTGTTTTTGAATTTTCTGTTTACTTTCCCTTTGGTTAGACTGATTAAGTACATTTGGAGATCCTCTTGTAATGTCGGCGTACGAAAGGTTTCTTTAGACGACTGTTTGGGCAATGGTTGTAAGTGTCGTCCTTTGTTGGGGGTGACCCCAACAATTTTTCGTTAAGTTTTCCTCTAGAGATCCGCTTGACATAGCTTTGGTAAGCAGCGCGGCCTTTACAATTAGCTGGGTGATCACTTTGCACATGTAGCTGTCCTGGAAGATGGTCTCACGCAATCATCTGATTTGTGTTCTGCCTCGAAGGTGACGCAGAGGGGGCACAGACGGCAGTATTTGCCTGTGTGTCCGAATTGCTAACAGCGACGACACTGGGTAACGTCTGTCTTTTTCCTGGCTTCCTTAATTAAAACGCGTTGTCCACATAGGCGTTTTATTTCATTGACTTTAATGTTGTTATCTGCTGTGGTAAGGTTTAAAAAGAACATGTTCATTGGTTCCTTGGTGTACCGATTAGTGGGTCGGGACGTATTTACTGAATCATGCCCTTGTTTGCGAAGCTCGGATTTGATCTGGCTTTCCATAGTTGAATGGTGGAGACTTTTATGACCACTTTGTAAAGTTTTTCTTCTTTACGTTTATATGTGTAGAATTCTACGCGTTTCAGTTCCAGCAGATCCTGCATAGGTCTAAAGGTGTTGCTATATTTAGCTAAAGCCTAGTGACACCACCCACTGATGTTCTAGTTTCGACGTTATTTAGGTCGCTGACTGTCTCTAGCAGGCTTAGAATCATTGGTAGATTTATAAATCTAAGGAGAGAGATTGGTGGCGGTTTAAGAAGCCTTAATTGTTCGACTTGCGGGAAAAAAACGGTCCTACTTGCAGTTTGACGTAATGATTTTCCCGTTAGTGTGGATTTTCGCTGTTCAGCGGATGCTTCGGGTGCTACATCAGAGTCCATCTCAATTGGTTCAATATTCGTCTTCTGTAGAGAGAATCTCTAACCGATTAGTACATACACTAGTCTGGGCATGGGTATTATCGTTGTTGTCAAGCTTATTGCTTTTGCGTTTTGGGTTGACCGTTGGGGAAGATTTACGTTTTTGTCTCTGACTAACAACCACTTGATAAACGAGACCAGAATTCATAAGCCAATACTTATTGTTGTTATTGCTAACTGTAGTGCAGGGGTCTGCGTCTGCGTCAGCAGCGCACTGTACATTGCCGTTATTAATTTTATTGTCACTTTGCATAGCTGCGTGAACAAACAAGCACAGAGAGAAGAACGCGATAAGACAAGACACACTACAGGCGTGAATGTGAATGTGTACTTCAAACACTTGCGAAAAAATATAATAGATAATAAACACAGAGTAAATATATAGTGCAGTTGCAAAGCCCATGAATGTTCACCGTAAGGCTAGAGGTGTTATGCTAATTAATTTGTTATATAACACTAATTAGTAGGTCACAAAAGGGCAGTTGCCTTGGGTAGCGGATAACATGTATTGTCTCGCTGGTATATATTTTAATGTTCCATTTACCGAACCATTTCAGAATGTTATCCAAATTGTGTTGCAGTATTGCAGTTGCTACTTCAACGATTTTGAGGGAACTAAGTAATATGGTGTCATCTGCAAATGTAGCTATCATTGAAGATTTTTGTCTTGGTGTTGGTATATCTGCTGTGAAGATGGTATACAACAGAGGCCCTTATATGCTGCCTTGCGGAACTCCTGTTCTAATATTTCTTAGTGTTCAATATTCGTCCGAGAACTTCACGAAGAAGATTAATCCATTGTGCCACGCCTTATCGATGGCTTTCTCTACGTCTACACTGCAATGCAAAATTTTTTATCGTTTAATATTTTGTGCGTAACGCGATGACTTGTGTATGGTAGAGTGATTTCTACGGAAGCCAAATTGGTGATCTGGAATTATGAGGCTACGTTCCAGGATAGGTATACGCAAGAGCTTTCGGCTTTGGAATCGCAAAGACTTCGGCAAATTTTCATTATCGCATTACATATATTACGTATATTAATCACCGCAATTGGTGGAAGCTCCATTACGAGTTCGCCGTTAATTTTGTCATAGCTTGGTGAGTTTTTAGGCTTTATATGATGTTGAATGATGACTAGAATTTCGAAGGCTGTAGTTTTTTTGAGTCGTAATGTTTGAGGTTCGTTAGCCTGGTTAGAGTGTGGGACGTATAAGTTCCCTTGCACGTCAGTAAATACTTTTTCATAATAATCTGCTTATCCATTGTCCTTTTTATTGGGGCCTGGTGCATGGTTTTGTTAGTCCGTTTTTTTTTTTGTAGCTTTCCAAAGCGAGTACTGTGTAGTTTTTCGGTGTTATGGTTTGGAGGCCAAGCACTGGAAAAAGCCGTTAAAACCACCAAATCAGCATACTGCACTTTCACTCACGAGCGCCCCATGGTACTTCCGCAACACCACACTGCACAATGACCTCAAGATGTCAACGGTTCTGGAGATAATTAAGTCCTACAGCAGTCGCTACACTGAAAAGCTTCTGACGCATTCCAACCCTCCGGCGCCCACCCTCAACCGCAGCCAAAGAAGGCGTAGGCTGAAAATGCTACGTCGGTACGATCTCCCCCTGAGAAAGTAGTGCTAGCCTTCTCAGTCATTGCCTTACGCATCTGTTATCATCTTCTTGCTTAATTATGTTGTTTAGTCTAATATATATACACGTCATTATTTATAATCCTACAAATGTGTCATGGGTTTACTGTTATTATGTTATCTGATATGTCACAAACAAAAAAAAACAGCACTAACACAATAGAAAGGGAAAGAGTAATTCTTATTTCAGCACGCACACCCCACCTTACAATCGCAAACCCATGGTAATTTTGGATTGTCATACAAAGTCTCTCACAGGTCAAGTCCCGAACGCATCCTTTGTTGTTGCGTTCAAGGTTGCGTGCAATGAGGAATATCTTTTTTGAAAACAAATGTCAGACGTTTTGGTTTCATTCTTCATATTCGGAGTAGCGCAGCTGTTTTGATTTCGTTTGCACATGGACACTGGCAGTTACTTGTTGGCTTTTGTGTTTGTGTGGTAATGAATTCGTTTTACAGCGTTGTGTCCAGCAAACTTGCTTAATTTCGGCATTATACTTCAACAAAGTTCATATAACTTTGCTGTTTACATTTATTTTTGCCAACCAAACTAGGTGGGCATTTTAATGAATAAATCGAAAAACTATAAATTTGCATGAGGGGTCAAGTCGGCCAATATAAAACAAGCGCAGCGAGTCCAGTAGTCAGGGGAATTCTGTTCAGAATGTTTTTCGACCGTATTTTACTGTTAATAGCAGAAAGATAACATGTCCGCGTGGCTTCTGCTTTTTTTGTAAAACACCCCAAAGCTTTAAGATAGAAATTAAAACTCTTAATGCTCTTTGGTTGCGATGTCAAAGTCACCGATGTTATAAGTCATTAGACTTGCACGAATGCATTCACAAAAAAAAAATTCTAAATTCATTGGAATACTCTTTCGTTTGGTGCAAAAACTAAAAAAAGTAAGTAATTCAAAGGTATGACAGGTATTTGTATGTCATGTTCACTTCGTTGAAATCGACTAGTAGGTACGAACGAATGACGTAAAAGGAAAACCACAAAAATGACAAGCGGTGCCTCGTATTCGGTTCATTTGTGGTACTTCCAATAACATGCGTATTCTGCTTCTGCGACCACTTCGACTGAAGCAATGCGAAAAAATAAGTGAAAAGACATAGACACATTGTCAATGGCAATCACTTCAGTTGACGCATTCGGTTTGTGCGAGGAAGAAAAAAGGCGCACAAACGAGTGCGAAATAATTTTTTTTTTTAATTAAAGAATTTAATTTTCGAAATCATGATTGTGTTTTCTAAATTAACAATATTATTCGTAACATATATAACCGTGTGGTGTCAATAATAACTTTGTTCCAATCGGACGTTACACACATCATAATCAAATCAGGTCGATGATCAGGTGATTTTCAACGTGTATATGTTGATATAGGACGAAAAATATGTGTGTTTAGAAAAAACTCACACGCAACTCACGAACTTTGTTTACTACAGATGATGTTGCACCTTGTACTGCCGCAGAGCCTTATTGAAACCCTTGCAGAGGGTTAAATCGGATTGACGCTGGGCGCATTGTAGAAACTGGCTTATTTCCCATGAACACGGCCCTTGCGGTTGATTTCCTGAAGCGCCACTGCCGTAGTTCTGTAGTTGAGCCCTTGCGGTTGATTTCCTGGAGCGCCACTGCCGTAGTTCTGTAGTTGAGCCGGTGCAGCAGTCGCTGTTTTTGTTGTGTGCACATAATAAATCGTGAGTTTGTGTCTGTGCAATTTTGCAGTCAAATTTTGCATTGTTATAAGAAGAATGTTATATCAAAATGGATGTAACTAACGATATTGATTTCTCCGACAGCGTTAGTATTTTTAAAGTGCATTTTGACACACCTGTATGTCATGTCGAAGATATTGGAAATTACAAGTTTTTAATTCCTTTGGTAAAGCGACCAAAACCGTATATATAATATAATTTCTTAACCTGTAAACAGAACATTTCGTTGGAAACTTCAGAGGTTCAAGCCCCCGATTCTGTGATGTCGAAGCTGTGATGTACTCGGTTTGCAGATACAAAAGCAGTACTTCAAACCTTGTCAAGCACAAGTATTTTATTATGGCGAATTAAGCGAAAAAAGTACACCGCCCGGAAGTAGCTGTGGATTCCGAAACAAACAAAAAAAAATTCACTGAAGCAGCGACAGAATGGACAATAGAAAACTGCCGTTCGTTCAATGTAGTGCAAGATTCTGAACTCAATAAATTATTGGCACTTGCTGTTACCGTTGGCGAAAATTACAAGTATCAGGCCAATATGGATAACATGTTACCTCACACTTCGACTTTGTCACGAAGTCTGTCCCAGCTGTACAAGCTCACAGTGGAATTATAAGGGAAGAAATAAAGCAAGTACGTGGAACTAGCTACAGCATAACGTCTGATGTACGGATTGATACATATTAAAAGCAGTCATATGTGTTAGTAACAATCCACACATAAACGAAGGAACGATGACTAGCCGTTTGTTAGGTGTAAAGTCAATGGAAGGCAATCCATGTTCAGGTATGCATTTCTCTGCATTAATAATACTTTTTTAATCATAAACTTAAGTTATTTTTGCAGGCTAGTGTTTCAAAGAAGTTGCACGAATTTGATTGTCAACTGAACGAGGACAACGTCGTGGTAGCCACCGACCATGGATCAAACATGATCGCCGCATATGCACTGTATAAACCACCTGTTGAACAACATCAGGACTTTTGCGCATTTACTGTAAGCTAGTGAAATATTTCAAAAAAGTCGGGAAAAAATGCAAACCTTGAATGCAGTTTAAAATGTTTCTGTCAAACCAGGTGGAATACGATATATTATTGTTTGGAATCCTCTGAAAGAGCGTTTTCTCGGGCCCGACTATTAAAACGGAAAAAAGAAGCGCAATTGCATCACATATAATGATACGGTCAACCAAATAATGTTCTTACACTCCAACTTAAAAAAGGAAAATATACAATAAAATATTTTGCTTATTAATGTACAGCTTTGTTTTATTTTTGATGTGAAATATTTCTGGATGCGGTAGAACACGTCATCGCGTTTTGCGTGGCCGGTTCTTCATTGTTATATTGCTTACATCAATATTTAATTAATATATGTGTATTGAAATAAATGACATTTAAATAACTCAAAACTTTTCGACATACTGCTTTGAGTTGTTGAAACAGATACAGTAGGAACTCGGTAATCGCAACTCTCGATACATGCAATTCCTTGATTTTGTAACCTCTATAAAACATAGCATATAATGCTATTTAATTTGCCTTTACAAATGCAACTCCTGAAAAAAATACCCCGATAATTGCAACTTTATATTTGAAGACCTACATTTTCTTATTTTCTTTTCTTATTTCCTTTTTGATTTCTATTTTAATGTATACACAAAAAAATTGATAAAACTAACAAACAAAAAGGAGAAATTTTAGATAAATTAAAATGTCGAGTATCGACTAAAGTTATATGTAATGAATTAAAGGTGCACAAGTCAACAATTACACGAATCAAAAAAGAAAAGAGATGAAATTTTAAATTTGCTAGAAATATGGAAGCTGGGCCAGGGAAACGGCAAAATCCTCTGAATATCCAAAAATGGAAAAGTCCGTCTACTAATGGTTTTTGAAACAAAGACTTCAACATGTGCCAATTTCAATCGAAATATTGAACTAGTATTGAACTTCGCCTTCCGTCTGCAGCATAGTCAATATATTCCAGGTACAAATTTTCAGATCGAAGTCCTTGAAACGTTGCGTTGGTCGATATCGAAATTCGTTTCTCATCCGAGGCTGTTGTTGATGTAGCATGACAAGTTGCTTAAACTGGTATTAGGGCGTCAACCTAAAGACCAGCCCCTCGCGAGCATCTCACCCATTATAATTTGTTCACAGTACTTCCACAAAGTCTTCCTCTACACTGTAGAAGTCTGTTTGGTCTCCATACTAGGTTAACAGCGTCACCACTAGAAGGCGTTATGAGGGGATTGGAAAAAGATGTGTGAGGTATACCCTCCCTCGATCCGCTATCAAGTTACCCATTTTTCCCTTTATGACGCCGTCTGCTGTTATTAAAAGCCTTAATAATAAAAAAAGTGCAGGCAAAAATAATAGATATGTTAAAAAAAAATCCAATAAGAATTAAGTTTAGCGCGGCATAAAACTTCATTTTTCAAGTTACAAATTTTTCCTCGCTAGGTGTAAAAACTTCAATAAGTGAAACTACCCTGGCTTCCAAATGTATATATATATTTTTATTCATTTAATTTATAATTGTAATAATTACTTTAAAAAACAAGGGCATTTATTTAATTTGCATTTTCCGTCAACGAATATTTTTATCATTTCTTATATTCATATTTGCTCCGCCTCGTCAATAGCGAAGTTGACAGCATGAAAAAGAAAAATAATGAATTTGTTCGTCCACCGCGAAGTACACGCACAATAGTGCATTGCGACAAAACAGAACAAACGTATCTGCCTTCGTGCGTGAGCCGCGGCACTCAAATTTTTTTTTTCAACCCTTATCGCGTAAACATCTGCTGAACAGCGACTTCCAGGTACTTGCTTTTTTCGTATATATTTACTTATTAATTTATTTATTTAATAAAGTTAATAAAAGCTATGATTAACCTGTGGGCGGGGGGCTGTCTGCTGCGGCCTACGGCCCGGTGGTGGTGTAGGGTTATTACAATATACTATTATTATTATATCAATTCTGTGTGTGTTACAGCTAGGGGTAGCTTATATACTATATTACAATATTAGAATTTACATGTTTTTCTTTTTTTTTTTAAATTTTTTTATATATTCAATTTTGCTGTTATTATTAGAACAACTTCAATAAATTGTATATACAAAAATTAACAAAACAACTTAAAGAATAAGTGGGGATATAGTATAGTGTATTAAAATGATCTATTGCGGAGGTCGGCAGGGTGCGATCTTCTTAGCCGTCTCGCCACCCTAACACATCCCATTCTGCGTCGTTTTAGAAGGCGCCCTGCTAGTTTATTTGGATGATTTTTCAACCTCTCTATATATTCTTTGGCCTGACGATTTATCACATCGCAAATTATCGGTATTTTTAAGTCGTTTACATGTCGTTTGGCTTAAATTTTGTGGTATATGTTTATTTCTTTTAGGTATGTTATTTTTTTATCCATATAAAATTTTATTCCACCACCCCATTAGGTAGCTCGTATACTTAAAATCGCCAGGTATATAGCTACTACTTAATAATAATTATATACAGAATTATTTACACATATAAATTATAAGATTAGGTATATAACTAGTAATAATATTTATATACAGAATATACTTTATTTACACGCCTAATTCTTAAGATTATGACAGTAGGTGTCTGAAATGCCGTCTTTTTAGCCGATGTATAGGTGTGGATTGGGCAAGTTTCCTAAGCAATCTGTTTGCGTGATTTCTTAATCTGTTGTTATATCTACTTGTGTGTAGATTTATTTCGTCCTCAACTAGGGGTATGTTGAGATCATGGTGTAAAGGGCTATTCCTGACAAACCAAGGACAGCCGGTGATTGTGCATAGAGCATAGTTCTGAAACCTTTGAAGTTTTGTACTGTGAGTCCTAGGCGCCGTTACCCATATTTGTATGCCGTATCGCCATATCGGCGCGACAACTTGGTTGTAGACCGTTCTTTTGCTTTGCAAGGACAGTCGGCTTCTGCTACCTAACAACCAATGGAGACAACGCAGTTTGCTTCTACAGGTCGCTACTGTGACTTGTATGTGTCGCCGAACTGTGAGTCGTTTGTCCAGTATTAGCCCCAAGTACTTTGCTTCAGTTTTGAGTTCCAACATCACACCGTTAACCGAAATGTGAGGAGGGATACTCCTTCTGAGATTGAAGCAAACCTTGGTACTTTTGTTTGGGTTGAGTTGGACATTCCATCTCCGTGCCCAGGCTGTCAGCTTGTCCAAATAATTCTGTAAGACAAGTGCGCAGGTAGCGCTGGAAGGGTTGCTCACCATGACACAAACATCATCCGCATATGATGTCATAAGCAGGGACCTTGGCGATATTCCGAGGGCTGTATCATCAGGCAATGCCATGTCATCAGCAAAGGAAAGGTCCCAGCACACTTCCCTGAAGAGGACCTGCCCCACAGGATGAGGTCGAGACAGCGTCGCCCCCACTTTAACCCTGAAGGATCGATCCTCCAAGTAGGATCGCATCAGAGCAAAGAACGGCGAAGGGAGGGAGGATTTGACTTTCTGCAGCAGCCCCTGGTGCCATACGCGATCAAATGCCTGAGCTACATCTAGGAATACCGCATTACAGAACTTCTTCCTGTTAAACGCCTTTAGTATGTGGTTGGTGGTTCTGTGCAGCTGCTCCACGGTACCATGCCCCGCTCGAAATCTGAATTGGTGGTTGGCAATGAGATTTCTTTCCTTGGTTATTTCAGCTAATCTGACATACCCATACCTTCGATAAGGAAGGCAGGAGACTGATAGGCCGATAGGATTCGGGGTCATCCTCCGATTTCCCAAACTTATGGGCCATGGAGACAATTGCTGACTTCCAGGCTGTGGGGTAACGCTGTGTACTCATTATGGCATTGAGAATCGCCACTATAACAAGTACAGCATTCAGTGGTAGCGCCTTGATGGTGCGATTGCACACAATATCATGACCTGGAGCTTTATTAGGTTTTAGACGTCGAATAACAGCCTTAACTTCATCGGCCGTGAATGGCCTGGTGGGTCCAACTGTATGGGCGTGGACCGGAATCGTTCAGTTTCCGCTACCTCCTCTGGCTGTACAAGGTCTCGTGGCTGAAATCGACGTTCTAAATGTGAGGCAAAAGAGTTGGCTTGCTCGGCATCAGAGCGGCACCATCTTCCATTTTCATCTCTTATTGGCAACTGCCTAATAGGATGTCTCGTGCAGTTGCGTGTGGCTTTCCATAAGCAGAACTCAGCATCCCTCTGCGTAGACATGTTTTCCAGCATATAATAAAATTGCTGTGTTCGCTGGCTATTGAGTTCGGATCTGAGCAGCTCTGATGCATGGTTCCAATTTGATTTGTCTTCTGGCTTACGAGAACGTTGGAAAATTTTACGAAGTCTACGCTTCTCTAGAAGAAGGCGTCTCAGTCTTACATTTAGTTTGAATGTATTGAATGAATACATTGAAATGTAGCGGCTGGTGTTCCGTAGGGCGTTTGGCTTCAGCAGCATCGTCATAAATCTTACGGTTGAAGAGCTCGATAGCGTCGTCAATGTCTTGTCCAGAGCTCAATTCAACTTCAGGAAAACAGTTATTGTTTAGTATGGTCCTGAAGTTTTCCAAATTTGTGTCTTTACTAATGAGGCGCTCAACTTGCGGGAAACAGCTGCCCGAGTAGGTATGTTATGATTTTGATAATGTTTTTTTCTGTGGTATTTGTGAGTGCGGTTTTGGGATTATTATTTTGGAAGATTTTATTTTTGGATCTTGTGGTTGCGGGGCATGATGTTAGTATGTGGTCTAAGTCGGTGTTTGTGGTTGAATGGCGGTTAGGGCAATGAGGTGTTGTATTGGGGTCGTTGTATTGTAGGTGAGTGAGTTTGGTGTGTCCTAATCTGAGTCTAAGGATTTTGATTTGGTCATTTTGGTTGACTTTTATTTGTGTTAATCTCTTTAAGTAGTCATCTGTATGTAGGGAGTTTGTGTTGATGGCTTGGTATCATTTATTACATTTGGTAATGTTGTTTTTGAGGTTGTCTGATAAATGACTTCTTAGATATTTGTTAATGTCTGTTGGGTTGATGTTCTGGGTTAGGATAAGGAGCATGTTTAGGGTGGCTTTGGCTGTTTTGTCTGCAAGCTCGTTGCCTTTTATATTAGAGTGGCCTGGGACCCATAGAATTTTAATTCTTGGGGCGGCGCTTATGAGGAGGGATCTTATGGTGTAGGGCTGCGTATTGTGATTGTTGATATTAGAAATTGTGTCTATTACCGAGAGTGAGTCGATGCACATAACGAAGTTTTGGCTTACTTTTTTTATAATAAGTTTTATTGCTTCGATGACGGCTATTGCTTCTGCGGAGAAGATTGAGGAGTAGTGTGGCAGGATGCCATATTGGAGTATGGTTGTTTCGGTTGTGATGGCGTAGGTTGCAATATCATTTTGGAATGATCCATCGGTATAGATGAAGGTGTGGTTCTTAAGGTTTGATTTAATTCGGCGGAAGTGTTGTGTGTAGATTGTGAGAGGGTGGGGGGGTAATAGTTTTCTGGTAGATTCGGAGTGAGGTGTTTATTAGGGAATTGGCGAGAAGCCAGGCGGGTTTGGTGTCTAGTGGTTTTTGGGGGAGATAAGGTATGTTGTTGTTCTTGCAAGTATTTATTATTCTTGCTATGGCCGTTGTGAGTTTAGGAGTTTTGTGTGATGAGTGTTGTGTTATGTATTTCTTAATAGGGGTGTCTGTGGAGTTTAGTAGTGTTTTGTACATTTTAGATAGGATGTAGTCTCTTTTTGATTTGATTGTAGGTGTCTCAGTTTCGTATAGTATGTTGTTGATGGAAATGCAGACTTTCTGCAATCGATTAGCCGCGTTTAAATCCGAATTGGTTGGGATGAAGCAGATTGTTTTTGGTTAAGAAGCACTATACTCTTATGGAGATGATTTTGTCTAATGTTTTCGCTAGGCAGCAGTTTAAGGAGATGGGTCGGTATGATGTTATTTCCGTTTTGTTTGCTTTTGATTTTAATATGTGAATGATGAGGCTGGTTTTATACGATTGGGGTATGATGTTGTTGAAAATGTTGTTGAAGAGTTGAATTATTCTATTTTTTGTCAATTGTGAGCTGTTTTTGATCATGGGGTATGAGATTCTGTTAAGTCCTGGGGTTGACCCTTTAAGTGATTGTAGAGCCGAGTTTAGTTCGATTAGGGTTATATCGTTTTCTAATGTTTGTGCAGTGTTTGTGGTTGTGTAGTGGATTTGTTTCGGTGTGTATTTGTCTTTTATGAATTGTGTGTCAAAATTCTTGTCTTTAGATAGGTTGGACCAGTGCTGTGCAAATAAGTCTGTTATTATGGTTGGGTTTGTGTGAGTTGTGTTGTTAGGTGTGTCTGTGACGCAACCCTTTGTTTGGGTTTAGTCCGCAAAACCGTCTTATGTTGGCCCAAATTTTGGTGGTGGGTGTGGTTGGTTGTATAGTCGACGTAAATGCGGTGGAAGCTTCGTTTTTGGATCGTATAAGTTCCCTACGGAACATGGCATTGGCGCGCCTGTAGTTGATGATGTTTTCTTGAGTGATGTTGCGTTTGAGAGTTTTCCATGTATTGACTTTGTTTAACCGAAGTTCTGTGAGTGTTTTGTTCCACCATGGAACTCTGTGTTGAAGTTTTTGGTGTGATGTTTGCGGTATAGAAAAGTGTGCGCTTTGCAAAATTATTTTGTTTAGGTTGGCGGCTTTTTTGTTTATATCCGAGCTCATTGGAATTCTGTGGTTAATTTCATTAGATAGTTTTTGAAATAAACTCCAGTTGGCTTCTTTTGTTTTAAAATATGGGTGGCTAAAGTTGTTTGGAGGGGGATGGGGGAAAACTGTTATTAAAATTGGGAAATGATCACTCCCGCAAAGGTCGTCGAATATTCCCCATTTTGTGTATGGGTACAGTTGAGGTGAGCAGAGGGATAAGTCTATGTGGGTGAAGGTATTATGTGTTGTATAGTGCGTTAGGGACTTATCGTTGAGAATGATTAGTTTGGATTGTTGAATATATTTTGATAAAATTTTTCATTTTTTGCTATCTTGTGGGAAGCCCCAGGTGGAGTGCGAGCTGTTGAAGTCACCCAAAATGATCGAAGGGGTATTGGAGTAGTGTGTTTTGAATGTATTTTCTAGTTCCGTTAGGAAGACATTTTTGGAGGGCGTAATGTATGCTGAGAAAACCACTATTTTTTGTTTGGTTTGGATTTCTAAAGCTAATGATTTGAAACTGTTGTAAATGGTAATTTCATTATGTTGGATTGTTTTGTGTATCAAAATGGCGACTCCGCCAAACCTTTTGGTTGCTACATTAGTAATTAGAGTGTAGTTGATGGGTATGGGGATGTTATTGCTAGTTGTGTTGAATATATGTGTTTCTTGAAGTTTTATTATTTGTGGGGGTTGTTGTTTTATTATGGTTAAAAGTTCGCTGTAGTTGTTTGTATATCCTTTGATGTTCCATTGGAGACATTATAGTGGAGTAAAATTAAAGTTTAGTTTGGTAGGGGAAATGGCTTATTTAAGGTTTACTACAGTGAACGATGGGTTGTGGTAGAGGAGGGGGTTGCCTCCGGGTGACTGACGGTGTGTCGGGGATAAGGAATCCCAATCTGTCGCAAAGATCCCTGAAGGATGCGACACACCGTCAGCCAGGCTGAGGCAAATTATCAACCTTGTGATTTATTTTTATTGCGATTATTTCCTGTTGTTTGATATAGACTGTATATTTTTTGTCGATGGATGCGTGGTTGCTGTTTGTGATTTTGTTTATGTTACGTTAATGCATTCGGGATCGTTTTTGCACACTTCATTGACGTCTGCGTTTACGTAATCGTTCTTTCCACACTTTATGCAGGCTTTTTCAGTTTGGCATACCTTGTACGTGTGTCCAAACCGCAAGCAGGTGTTACACCACATCGGTGTGGGAATGCATGGTCGAATGTATGTTTATTTCGTAGCCAATCATGATGTACTCTGGCAGTGTGACGAAAGAGTAAGTTAGAATAAGCAAGCCCGTCTCTCTTAAGTTGCCATCTGTTTTCTTTATTATTTTTTGGACTTCGCAGACGTTTTGGCTCTCCAATTCGCATTTGATGTCTTCTTCTGACACCTCTCTTAAGTCGTTTGAGTAAATGACTCCCTTGCTGTAGTTTAGTGAACGGTGCTCGGTAACGGTAACTGCTATTTCAGCGGTAAATAGCTTCATTTTCATTAATTTTGTTGTTTGGGCTAGGTCTTTGGTTTGAAGATATATTTACTTGTTTTGATGCTTGTTTCGTGTGTTTTCGGTCCATATTCCTATCCGAACATTTGTGTTGTGTGAGTAGGTATTTGTTATTTGGATATGTCTGCATGAAATACCATTCTTTCTATTTGGTGGACCGACTCCCTAATGCTTGCCTCGCTCATAGCGAGACGAGCATCTTGTTTGCCGTTTTAAATGCATTCGTGCAAGACTCTATTAGGCATATTGCTGTGTTTGGCAGTGAATTGTTTGGCGAGTAAACGTGTATCGCTCAACATCACGCATGATTCTCACATGACGAGATCACATTAGCAGCAGAGCAATGGTTCACAATTTCTTTAGCGATTTTTATTATTCGTTCGCGAGTTTGTGGCTATAATAAGTAAGTAAAGCTGTACTTGTGTATCTGGCTGACTGAACAACAAAAAGTCAGCACACGGGAACTCCTGACTTGAGTGACTAACTGACCACATATTCCCCAATCAACAGGAGCGCGTCGTAATTACGCCCATCTAGTCGAGACTATTGCGACAGGGTAACAGGAGTAACTAGCAGGGAACGAAGGCGATGCTGCCTTCGCGTGCGTCTCGCTCTTCGGATGTTTCAGCAGCTCAGCGCTCTGTCTACTGCTGCGATTTTCTCGTTGACTTTTTGGGTGGCATTTCATTTATTTTTTTTTATTTTTTTATTTCATTCGATTATTTGAACATTTCGACTTTTTTGAGTTTGAACAGCACTGCCGGCAAACTCAATTCTTTTATTCTATAATATATTTATAATATATCAACCAACACCAAAAGCGATGTGCTCTCAAAATTAATGCTTCTCAACTGTCATGGAGCGAACAATGCTTTACGCCTGAGCACACCAATTATGCACTACCAAACACCTACAACGACAACAACAACGTCAATCATTAACATTACATGCTAACATTACAATTACAACTGCTAGCTACGCAATATCAATAACGAGACAAGCAGTCACCCGAAACTGTTACCAACAGCACCAAAAAACCAAAAAACAGAACACTGACAAAGATACCGCAACAGAAAACGCTACACTCATACTGGTTGAGTAAACCCAGAACATAAACTATGTTTGATTTGTTAGATCAAGACGACAACGTGCCTGCTGAAGAAAATGTCGGTGGGGTAAATAAAGAAGTCCCTGATAAAACAAAGGCACAGAAACCTCCCCCAATATACGTGCAGGATGTTGAGGAAATCCGTACTAAACCTCAGCCTTAATAGAGACAATACAAAACAACTTTATAATAAAAACTCTAAAAAAACAACGAAGTGCGTATACAGGTATCTGACTCAATGTGTTACTCAGCGGTGTTCAAGATGCTACAGCACCACAAAACCAAATACTACACGTTTAAGCCAAAGGAGGAGCGGGCTTTCAAGGTTGTGCTAAGGAATATGCACCATGCTACAGAACTCGAAGAGATAAAAAACGAGCTAAAGGAGCTTGGCCATGAAACTATTAATATCCACAACGTGCAACAAAAAATTACAAAGAAGCCTCTCCCACTAATTTTTGTGGAACTTAGAAAAAAATCAAATACTGAAATCTACAAAATTTGCTTTGTAGCAAAATAATCTTTGAACCGCTGCACCACAAGAGCGTAGTTGTACAATGCTCCAACTGTCAAAAGTATGGCCATACGAGGAACTTTTGCACAAGGGACTCCGTATGTGTTAAGTGCGCAGGTAAGCACAAAACCATTGACTGCAAATTATCCAAAGCCAAACCAAATGCGCACAATGTGGTGGTGCACTTACGGCTAACTACAAGGGCTGCGCAGTGTATAAGACACTTAAAAATCATCGTTTCCCTTCTCTCAAGGAGAAAAGCGCTAAAAAATGTGATGAAACGACAACGTATCAAGAATCAAACAAAATAAAAGTGGGAGTAACCTACGCCCAATTCGCATCAACTACTCAAGAAAACAACTCGTCAAAAGAACAAGCAAAGCGCATAGAGAATGAATCTAAAATGAACCAAGACGAGGAAGCCGATAATGAATTAGTGGAAATCAAAGACATGCTGAAACAAGTAACCCAGCACTTGAATAAAATAATGAAAGTCTTGGCAGTACTAATAAACAAACTCGACAAATAAAATGGACACCAACATAAAGATTCTAGCCTGGAAGCAAACGGGTTAAGACGCTATCTAATAAACTAAGTCTCTTTTTAAATAATAACGACATTGATATAGATAGCGAAAAATACTTACAAATTCGTGGATACAGTATAAATAAAACAAACCACCCAGATGACACAGGAAACGGCGCCACTGGCATAATTATTAAGCATCACATCAAACATAACGTGCTGCTCCCATTCCAAAAGGACCACATCCAAGCAACAACGGTCCAAATTTTCAGTGCAGCTGGCCCGATCACTGTATCAGCCATTTACTGCCCTCCCAAGTTCAACATTACCCAGTCACAATATCTGGACTTCTTAAATACACTAGGACAACGATTTATTGCTGCTGGAGACTTCAACACGAAACACAGAATGGGGTTCCCGAAATTCAAACAAGAGAGGCAAAAACGTTCTGGATGCACTACACTCTGCAAAGATAAACCATATGGCCAACAGACATCAATAAAAAGCCAGATCTTTTAGACTTCTATATAGTAAAAATATAGATTTAAGTAAATTCGTAATTAAACCAAGTCTGGATCTCTCGTCATATCACACAGCTATAGTCTTAGAACTCAGAAAGTTTTCGGTAGATTCGAACAAAAATAATTCCTTACACAATAATGGAACTGACTGGGACACTTTTGAGACTATATCAATTTACACCTATCCATAGACTAAAAGCACCAGAGGACGAAGAATCTGCTTTAGTAATTCTCAACGACACTATCGAGAAAGCACCCATACAAGCAACCCCGGATAACCCACCTCAACCAACAGGGCACTACAAACCACCTTTTCTGAAAAATTTAATACGTGAAAAGCGTAAATTAAAAAAGTACTAATAAATACAACAGGGCAACAAAAGACATTAGGGAATATCTGCAATACCTTAAAATCAAAGAAGTTACTAGTTACCTTCAAAACATAACACCAACAAAATACACAGAGTTCTCCCTGTGGAAAGCTACCACAAAACTGACTTACAAAACTATGCACCAGCCACCAATAAAAAAGGACAATGGATCATGGGCAACAACAGATTATTGTGAGAATGTTTTTGCTGACGAGCAACAGAACTTAGACGTCCCACCCTCTAACCCGGCTAATGAACCCCAAACATTGCGGCTCAAAAAAACTACGGCCTCCGATGATGATGTAAAGCCTAAAAAATCACCAGGCTATGACAAAAGTAACGGCAAACTCTTAATAGAGCTTCTACCAATTGCGGTGATTTATGTAAGCAATATATTTAATGCCCTACTCAGATTAAACTACTTCCCCAAAGTCTGGAAAGTTGCCGATGTCATTGCGATTCCAAAGCCGGGAAAATACCTATCTCTGCCGTCATCATATAGACCAATCACCTCACTTCCTGTGCTATCCAAAATATTTGAATAGCTCTTGCGCATGCGGATCCTACATATCCTGGAACGAAGCCATGTAATTCCAGATCACCAACTCGGCTTCCGTAGAAACCACTCAACCATACAACAAGTCTATCGTGTCACGCACAAAATATTAAACGGCCTCCAAAAATACTGTATTGGAGTGTTCCTAGATGTAGAGAAATCCTTCGATAAGGTTTGGCATAATGGATTAATCTACAAGCTACGAACTATATTTCCGCACAATATTGTACAAATTCTGGAACGTTACATTACTAATAGGTGCTTCTTCGGAAAATTTTCGTACGAATATTCAAACTTAAGAAATATTAGAACAGGAGTTCCTCAAGGTAGCATACTACGTCCTCTGTTGTATACCATCTCCACTCCAAGCTAAAAATCCTCAATGATAGCAGACATTTGCACTTTGCATTTCGATAGTACATTGGCAGACGACACCATATTAAAAAGTTCTCACAAAAACATTGAAGTAGCAACTGCAACAGTAAAATAAATAACAGCAAAACAATACATGTTATTTACACAACTAGAACTAAATTTGTAGCACCCCGTCTAACGCTTGACGGAGTCGACGTTAAAACAGAAGACTATGCGAAATACCTAGGACTTTACATAGACAACAAATTTAATTGGAAACACCATATACAGAAAAAGCGCGAACAAATAAATTTGAAGACTAGACAGCTTTATTGCCTCCTTAACCCTAGATCTAATCTATCACTATTAAAAAAGCTTTTGATATACAAAGCAATAATCAAACCCATTTTGACATACGGTGCACAAATATGGGGAACATCCAAAAAATCAAATGTTGCTATAATCCAAAGACAGCAGTCATGAATATTAAGAATAATCGCCAAAGCAGGATGGTAAATCACAAACGCCGAACTTACACCGCGACCTCAAAATTTCTACAGTAGCAGAGGAAATAACTAGAAGAAGTCGGAGGATTTACCAAACAAAGTTAGCGCAACACATGAACGTCAATGTCAGTTTACTTCCGCAAAAAGAATTACAGTGTAGGCGACGTCTAAAAAGGACAAGATCAGTTGATCTGGTAAGCTAACTTTAAAATAATTAATTATTAAAACTACTTTTTTCTACTTCTTCAGTACATTATATAACTTCTATGAACTGCTCATAGAAGCTAAATACACCTATACTCGACATTTAAACAATGTGCTAGAAGTCTAAATAGACATTTGTACTAAATAAAAAGGTTAATAAAAATAAAATAAATAATCGCCCGTATTCCCGTTGGCGTTTATGTTGAAAAACGACTCAAAAACGACAAGTTGGCATTCCCGTTGTCGTTTTGGCCGTCGATCGACGAAATTCGGTATTCTCTAACTTGCGACGAGTAGAAAAACGACTGTGAAATATTCGTATTCTGTCGTCAGCATTTGAGGTGGCGACGCTGAATCGAGTTAAGTGAAAATTAAAAAGTATGAAAATAACAACGCCGTGACAATTCGAAATTTTGGTTTCAGAAATAGAAAAAAATCCTGAATATGATAGGGGTTTTCGAAAGGGCATAAAAAACGTATATATTAAATGTTTCTGGAAACAATTAGCAGAAAAATAAGCCCACTTGGACCTCCAGTCCGTGATGGTATGGTAACGGTTGGCACAAAGTAAATACCTAATAAATGGTAAATAAATAAATGATACAAATAAATTTGCAAAAAAATTAATTAAATAAAAATTAAAATTTAATAAATAAAAACTAAGATAAATTAATACTAAAGATATGGAAGGACTTGAAATTTATAGTAAAAAAATGCTGGTGACCAACAAATATGAAGCCAGAGGAATAGGAGGAGGCGCCTTTAAGCAGATTCCTTTGTCACCGTCGGAAGACGGTGGAAAATTTAATGCAATTAAAAATAAATCCAATAGGAGATATTGCAGGATTCGGAGAATAAATTGAGGTGCTGGCCGACTATTGGCGAAGAGACGCCTAATATAAATTGTAAAAGTGCCGAAAATATAAATAAAGCATCTGCTGTCCACGATACCGACAATGACGAAATAACCACCACTTCAACAAGTTAATAAAGCCGCTGAAAAAGAAAGGATTATATTATTGCCAAAAGCAAACTGAGGTGCAACAAGAAAACGGCAATCGCTTGGCATCCACTAAGGAGTATTTAGATATTTCTCGTTACTAAAGAAAGAGGTTGGAAATTGAAGGGGAATGCCTTGAAATTTATAGCCATTTTATGTTTTTTTATTCAAAACAATAAAATTATTTACAAAAATACGAAAAATAACAACACAAATTAGAGCAGCGCTGCCAACTTTTCATTTTTCTTTTGTGCTAGTTTTCGTCAATTTGTCGTCGTCGACTCGTTGTACTAAGGGAATACCGATTTACGAGTAAAACGACAGAAAAGCGACGACGAAAGAAAGACGACTGTTAAAATATGAACGCCAACGGGAATAGGTCCGAATATATTTATTCAAGCGCCAAACACGGACTCAATGCCGTACACTGCACGGCATATAGGAGTTATATATAACTTAAATCTTTATTTGCTGCTCTCCCGAAGGAGATCATACAAATGAAATGAAGTTAAATTGACATGTGAGTTGTGGTTCAAGTTATGAGATGGAGAGGACACTTAGTCCTCAGGTGTTCTAAATGGGGGATCCAAAGGGTGGAAACGCTTGATCCTGCGAGTTTGTAGGCTATTGTCCAGTAAATTGACGGCAAGATAATTTTCGTGAGATTCCAGTCGAATGATGTGTTTTTTGGTGCAGTGCGCAATTTCTTCACTCACCGTCATAATCTGTAGGTCGTTGTGAATGACTGAGTTACGGACATACCATTCAGCTCCTACAAGCCTTCTCAGAAGCTTGGATTGAAAATTTTGGATGATTCGAATATTCGATTTTGATGCTGTTCCCCATAGTTCAATTCCACACGTCCATACTGGCTTAAGGATAGTTTTATAGAGTAAGACC
This sequence comes from Cacoxenus indagator, assembly GCA_035041755.1. NCBI lineage: Eukaryota > Metazoa > Arthropoda > Insecta > Diptera > Drosophilidae > Cacoxenus > Cacoxenus indagator. The sequence goes on along the minus strand of JAWNKX010001031.1, from coordinate 13,598 downwards.
TTGTTCCTAATACTTAATTTGGAGCTATGCCACATGAGCCATCTCATCCTATATAGTTTGTGATTCAGCTGTTTCCTTTTGAGCTTAATGTGGGGATTCCATGTTAAGCACCTGTCAAGTGTCAATCCAAGGTATTTGGCCGAGGTTTGCGTAGGTATGATGTTCCCGTTTAGCAGTAGATTTATCTGTGTTGACATCAATATTCCACCTTTTAAGCCATGGTTCTAATCGATTTAGATGACACTGCAAAATTGATGGGGCAGCACTTGGATCGCTGTTCGATGTTAGGAGTGCTGTGTCATCAGCATATGCAGCCATCATTGTACTGCCTTCACACTATCTTGTGGCACACCAGCTTTTATTTGTTTTATATCTGAGTTCTTACCGTCACAAGTGACAGAAAGTTCTGTTTTCAAGAAAGGACTTAAAGAGCAGATAGTACGGTACTGGGAAGAGTTTTTTTAGTTTGTATAACAGTCCTGGGTGCCATACTTTGTCAAACGCCTGACGAATGTCGAGAAAGATAGCCGAACAATACCTTTTGTGTTCGAATGCTTGCAAAATGTGTTGAACCACTCTTTGACCCTGCTCAGGTGTTCATTGGAATCTCCTGAAGCCAAATTGGTGATCGGGAATCATTCGTACATCATCCAGGAGCGGGAGCAGTCGACTTAAGAATATTCTTTCAAACATCTTCGAAAGAATCGCTAGCAGGCTAATTGGTCGGTAGGAGCTTGTGCTCTGGCTTCCCTGGTTTGGCAATCATGATGGTCTCAGCACACTTCCATGGCGCAAGGAAGTGACTGAGCCTCAAAATGCCATTAAAGATCGCAACAAGTAACAGTAGCGCTTTGATGGGCAAGGCTCGGATGGCAAGAGCATCTATTTTATCATAGCCAGGAGATTTGCTTTGTTTTAGACAAGCAATTTAATTTTGAACTTCTTGAAGTTCTATTGGGCGTATTGGGAGACATACGGACATGCAGAGTCAATAAACTCGATTGTCTCTTGTTCATCAGCCGGCGAGCAGAAGTTGAACGGAGTGAAACTTGCTTCGCAAACTCTTGAGTCTTGCTTTCGCCGGACCTGCACCAGACCCCACTATTACTCTGAAGAGGCACCTTTCTCTTTGTTGGCCTTTCAAGGTATCTTGTCGCGCTCCATAGATTGTATTCCGCACTCCCTGGTTCAGCTTTTTCAAGGAAATATGAAGATGCCTTATTTTTTGCCTCGTTAATCACTGCTGTCAGCTTCTTCGTTGCTCGGTTGAGCGCCGTTTTGTCCCTCGGATTTCTACTGAGGTGCCAAACTCTTCGAAGTCTTCTCTTCTCTCGGGCCATGCTATCAATCTCAGGAGACCTGAGGTGGAGATCGCATTTAGGATACTGTGTTACTCGGGAGGGAGAAGGAGTAGAGTAGGTTGCGGCTTCGTGGATGGTCAAAGTCAAGTGTTCTAATGCTGATTCAATATCGGTACCAGAGTTGAGCTGAGTGTCTGAGTCAATTGTGTGTTCAAGCCAAGAGTAATATAGATTTAGGTTGGTGTTTCTAATGGTGACTAATACGGCTGAGTGATCAGAGCAGAGGTCATGAAAAGGTGCAGTAGAGATTTCGTTGGGATCAATGCCTTTACTGAGAGCAATATCCAATAGATCTGGGATCTTTTCCGGGTCTGTGGGACAGTATGTTGGTTCCCCTGTGGAGTGACTAGGGAGTTGCGTGGTATGCATACAATTATACAAACCAAATCCTGTTGGATTGCAGAGTCTGGAACCCCACCAAGTGTGCTTCGCATTAAAATCACCACATACTATAAATCTCTGGCCCAGTCTACCAAAGACTTGCTGGAACATCGACTGCAAAACCTTGTACCTAGGAGGTGCATAAACTGCTGCTAAAGTAATGTCTCCTAGAGGGCTTGATACATTGACTACAGAAGCTTGGAACCAGTCAAGACAGATCGAAGCTTGTTCAGAAAATGTTAAAGTTGATTTGATTAGAATTGCTGCACCACTAAAAGCTCCACCACTTGGATGGTTTGCAGTGATAAGATCGTACCCCTGTATTTTAAAGTAGGATAAGGAATTTAGATGGGATTCAGAAACAAGTAGAACGTCAATATTTTTAGTTTTGAGAAAGTGTTCAACAATTGGCCTATACTTGCATAGGCCATTAGCATTCCATGTAGTCATTCTGAGATTTACTTGCATGATTTAGACAAGGCGTTGGAGATCATCTGGGTGAACTGGGCAGTAAGCGTTTTTACCATTTCTTGAATCATCAGCTCTACACGTTTCAGGAATCTCTCTTCACTGAAGCTGGAGTCACTATTCGTTGCATTATTAGCCGTATTTGGGTTCTAAAGAAGAAGCTCTGGCTGGGAAGTAACGTTACCCCTAGTTACGCTAGCATACGTGGAGCGGCTGCTGGAGTGCCAGACCGAGTTTACTTGTTGCTGTACTGAAAGTGCCGATAGGAGGTACTAAGATACTGGGTTTTTCCTCCCAGCATTAATTCTCTGAAGAATAGCCTGATATACCCTACATCCTTTATCGGAAGCCGTGTGGTTTTCATTGCAATGGACGCAGGTCTTTCGATCTTCCCTTATTTTCATGCATTCAGTTGATTTGTGGCCTTCGCCACATTTCACACACATTGTACCAAGTCGTCAAATTTTCTAGGAGAATGCACTTTGTGCTGCGTTAATATCACCCAGTTTTTATAAACATATGAAAGACAACAAAATTTCAGTGTGCGTTGAGAGTGTGGCAAGTCTTCGATAATATACCGATCCTTTGGCAAGACTTTTGTTATTTTGAAAGGGCCTTTATAACGGGGTGCTAGTTTCCGCGAAATCCCAGAGCTAGGTGCTTCGTTGATGGTTAATATCATATCGCCTGTCTTGTAATTTGTTGGTCGGACCCGTATGGCATCGTACAGTTCTTTCATTTTTGCCCGCTGATAGTTGACACGTTCGGCAGCAGTCTTACGCAGTACTGCCTGAGTTAGCACATTCTTGAGTATGTCGAGGAGCTATTACACGTGTAGTAGTTCGAATGGCGTACATCCCGTGGTTTCATCGTGTTAATGCTCCACTGTATCGTACGTAAATGAGTGTCCCTGTGCTTTTCGTTATCGACGGTTGACAATAGGATTGTCAAAATGATTCGGATTGTACGTTCGGCGTGTCCATTTGCCTGGAGTGTACGTACGGCATTGAGTAAGTACTCGTTTAATCGAGTTTTTCTTGATTTGCGCTTGCAATTCAGTCCTATCGTGTTGTGTTGCATTGGCTTTGTCTTCGGCTTCACTTCGTGCACGATTCAATTCCTTCAACATGGCTTGAACCTCAACCAATTCATCTTCCGCTGTTTGACGTGTGTGCATGGCCAATAAACGTGTTGACTCGGCATCTTTGAGTTGATAACGTCGTTGACGTATGAGTGTCTTACCTTGCGTGTCGGCCTTCAAACGCCCCAACTTAGCATCTTTCAACAGGGCCTTGTATTTTCGTAGATCTCACCGTAGTTTCTGATTGAGCGCATCTTCTGTTTCACGATCGCTACGATCACGGTCTTTCCAAGATGACAGACATGTTTCTCACGCAGCAACAACGTACGTTCCTCGTATTCAGTCTCCAATTTGCATTCGAGTGCGTTAATTTTTTTGTAAGCATTGCCGCGCGTTTCCTCCAATTCGACATCGCGTTGTTGCGCTTCGCGCCGTGCTTCTTTTCACATTGTCTCGAGCGTCATTTTCAGCCGCAGCTTCTCCTGTTCGAGCAGCTGCACTTGACCCGCCATTTCATCTAGTTCTTTCGCTTGATCTTTCATGCGACGATCGAATTCGTTCTTGGTGCGCCGCAGCTGCGAGAATTCCTCTTCAGGGGCACCGTCGAAAGTCAATTTCTCCAAGTCGCACTGAAGTGACATTAGCTTCTCTTCCTTCAACTTCAACAAATCGAGACGTGTATCCGCCAAAGCTTGCTCCAGCGTGAACTTTTTCGCTGTCAAGACATATTTCTCACGAAAGTAGCGCTCCTTCTATTGCATTTCGTATAGTTTCGTCTGAGACAATTCATTATGTACCTTCCACACGTGCACGCGTTGCATTCTCGAGTTCTAGACGTGACTAGAGTTTTTTAGTGTGTAATTCCGAACGTTTCGTCAGCATTTTTGGGACTTTTACCCCCGTTACTACTCGTTTGCCATCGGCGATCGTATGTCTGCCTGCAAAAACTAGCTTAAGATTGGCGTTCATGATGACGTCATGTCTTAGAATGAAGTCATATTGGCTGATTGTGTCATCTACTATATAAACGTTTGCCTCGATCACTGTATTGTCGGTTTCCATTTCGATAGTCATTCCTTCCTTCGTCGTTGTTGATGACACTCAGTTGACGGATATTTATGTAGGTCTTCGCATAGTCACCATTGTTTTTGTGTACTCTGTTACACGTCGCACACCGAGGTCGTTTCTGGGGTAGTGGGCATTTACTTATGAAATGTCCTACCTCGTTGCAGTTATAACACTTCAATTCAGGCTTTGCCACATCATTCGGCTTTGTTGACGGCTCCGTTCTGCTTCGATTCACGAAATATTCTCCAATTGCGTCGCGCATTTGCTTCTTGCTATTAAATTTGATCACTGTGATTACCTGCTGGAGTTCGTTGTGTCTTAAGCCGGATCGCACATACCGTATAATTGCGGCTTCGCTAAGACCGTAGAGATTCCCCATTGCTGACATTCGGAAACGGAATTCATTAACCGCCTCTTTCGGTCGTCTTACGGAATTTTCCATTTTGAAGTGAATTACAGCTTCGTCGAGCTTTGCGCCAAAGTCTGCACAAATGGTGGTAGCGAAATCTTGGTAGGTCGTGTATAATGTTGGAGATGCGTCGAGCCACATTCGCGTAGCTCCCTTTAGTCGGGTGTAAATGGCTAGCAATACAAATTTGTCGTCCCATTGATAAGCTTCCATCACTTTGATTACACGTTCGACAAATTGTTCAATCGTTATTGAAGATTCGCTTTAGGTTCATATTCAAGCAGAGTAGTTGCAACTTCATTAATCGAAGGGTGTCGTGTCACGTTGAATGCGCCGGCAGGCAGATTAGTCGAATTAGTGGCGCGCGGGGCCCGATACTCGTGATTTCAGTTGTCGTTTGAAGTCGAGGGAGTCGGCGTTCTTTCTGCCACAGCAAGGTTGACGGATGTTTCTCGTTGTAAGACCGGCTGACTTCATAAACGCAACACTGCAATGCATAGTGTTTACGATGCAAAGCAACACTGCTTTGTCAAATAATGCAAAGACATTTTCAGGCGTTTATGAACGCAATGTTGCTTTGTCGTGTGTTTCGTTTGCATTGAATTTTTTCTGCCTCCATATCCAAGAGTTTCTTCATCATTTTTGCATCTGCCTGATTTATTGCTAAAAAAAATCAAAAACTTCGGATCGTTACCGTTTTATTGAAAATCTTGGAGTTATGTAAGTTCATCCTCGACTGGCTATCTGTGGGTGTCAACGGGTCCGCTGACTTGTTAAATCTGCCACTAAGATTTGAAGTGAACTTCCTACCAATTCTTCTGGCACCTGAACGCTACTTCGGCTGCCAAAAACCTCGTCTGATATATCGAAAAATTCCCAGCTCGTTAAACCCTCACCCGATGTGTTGTTACGCTTCTTGATCCTCTTATATGTGCCCACTATATTTATGAAACACCTAATCATTTCTTCTTTTGAAAAGGGAAATATGCTTTCAACCTCCTTAATCTCCCCCATTATTTTTTCCCAAATTGTATTCCTTTTCTTTTTTCCCCGTTAAATTCTCCTTCATGGCGCAAACGTACTTATATAGTCCACTTTTCTCACTATTGCAATATTAAATTATATAAATTAAAGTTAGTTTAATTATAGTTAGTTGCTTGTGCTTAACAGACGTGTTTTGATTCTGCTCCGCATTTTGATTTTGATTAGCATTTGGCAATTAATTTGTCTATTGTCGTTTATCGTTACTAATATTTATTTTCTTTCCGGTGTTAAGTGAATTTATAAGTGAATTTATTTGTGGTGTATGGCTCATTTCACCCTATACGGGTGTACTTATCAATGTTTAATTATTTTTGGCAAGTACAACGCTTAAATTTGCCTTTCCTGTGTATTCCTGTTTCAATCTCTTTTTTTTCCTGCTTTGCTCTCCCTTTAAAATAGTTTTTGCTATTTTAGTCTTTTTCTGTTTCCTTCTTGCTCTCTATACAGTAGTTATTATTTTTAAATAACGGTATTTCCTCTTTTTTCTCTGGGAAAATATTATTATTCACCTTACTTTTCTCTTTGCAATTCTATCTCTGTCTAGCTGAGAGCGTCAAAATTCGGGCTTAAGTCGTTGTGCTTTTTTTGCACAGTGTGTTGATAATAACAAACAAATTTTGAAAAAAATTTTAAAAAAATTTTCACTCTTAAGTTTATTTTATTGTTATTATTTTATTTATTTATTATATATTTATTTATTATATTCATAAATTTTTAAGGTTTTATTAATTTATACGAAAAAAAATTTTTTATTTTATTTTTTTTTAAATTTTAAATTTTATTTTTATTTTTTTTATTTTATTATTATTATTATTATTATTATTATTATTTTTTTTTTTACTTCTTTTTCACTTATTTTTATTTTATTTATTCATTTTTTTTCCTATCTTATTTATCTTATTTTGCTTTTATTTTATTTAATATCTTGTATCTATACTTCGCGCAAAATGAGTTGCTCTATTCGGGCTTGCACCAACAAGGACAACTTTAATAGTGATAACCTAAGAGGTGTCTCTTGTTAGATGTGTGATAACATCGCCCACCTTAACTGCGCGGGGTTGGCTGGTCGCGACTATGACCGACTTTACGGTACTGCTAAACCTGCATGTGGTGGCATCAGGTGGTCGTGCCCCACCTGCTTCAATCGCCAGGGGGACTTCTCATTGATGTACCACCGTATGCGAATTAAATACCAAAAACTTAAGAAACTATTCACTGAGCTAGCCTTAGAGTTTGATGCTGGGTCAAAATTGTTTTTGGAGTACTCTTTCAAATTGACTCCAACGGCTAATGCATTACAACTGCCGCCATTATCCCCTCATAATCTTGAGCCTACCACAGCCCCACTTATTTCTTTTTCGTCTCCTCAACCCCCTTCTTCTCAATCCCCTCCAACTTGTTCTACTTCTTCCCAACTTTTACCCACTTACTCTTATGTACTTTATTCTACTTCTACCCAACCGCCCCATCCTACTCCAATTCCTTTATCTCCCTCAACCATTATGCCCTCTACTATTTCTTCATCTGTCGCTTTGAACTTTCCATCCACTACTTGTTCGTCTTCCTCGATTCCTTGTCCTACTTCTGTGACTTCAGCTTCAACTTATCCAACTTGTTCTTCTTCTTCCCAACCTTTACCCAGTCACTCTTCTGTACTTTCTTCCATATCCACCCCATCGTCCCATCCCGCTCAAATTCCGGTAGCTCCGTCCACCACTATCCCATCTACTACTTCTTCATCTATCGCCTTTAACTTTCCCTCCACTACTTGTTCGACTTCCTCTATTCCATGTCTTACTACTGTGACTTCAGCTTCAACTTCTCCAACTTGTTCCCCATCTTCCCAACCTTTACCCACTTATTCTTCTGTAGTCTCTTCAATATCTAACCAATCATCCCATCCCGCTCCAATTCCAGTAGCTCCTTCTACCAATATCCCCTCTACTACCACTTCATCTATCGTTTTCAACTTTCCCCCCACTACTTATTCGTCTTCCTCTATTCCGTGTCCTAATACTGTGACTTCAGCTTCAATTTCTCCAACTTTTTCTCCATCTTCCCAACCATTACTCACTTATTCTTCTATACTTTTTTCTATATATACCCAATCGTCCCATCCCGTACCAAATCCAGTAGCTCTTTCTACCATCTAGAGGAGATCCTCTACTATTTCTTCATCTGTCGCTTTCAACTTTCCCTCCACTACTTGTTTATCTTCGTCTATTCCCTGTCCTACTACTGTAACTCCTGCTCCATCTTCTACTAAAATCTCTAGTTAGTGCTGTACTTTGCCTCCCGCTAAAAGTTCTTCGCAGTCTAACACTGCCACTCCTCCATTGCCATGTACTTTGAAGGTGCATCCTCGTAAACATGTTTTTATTTCCAGGTTGGATAATTAGACAACCTGTGACGACGTTGCACGCTATATATCATCAAAAGCATGCAACCCTTCGAATATTAATATTCATAAGTTTAATTTTTCTAGCCCTAGAGAAGGCTCTTCTTTCAAGCTTTCAGTTGCTATGAAAGCATTTTCTGACATTTGTGGCGCTAATTTCTGGTCTGCCCATATCGTGATCCATGAGATTATTCCTAGGAAAAAAACTAGGCTTTCGCAGGTAACCTTACCAGTCACTGCTTCAGTTTCATCTTCTGCTTCTTCCACTACACTTTCAAAGTATTAGAAGGCTAGGCTAAAGTGTAAACTTTCTTCATTTTATCTTAGAAGTTTTTCTATCAGTTCTGTCATTATTGTTTTCGTTGAGACTTTGCTTCGCCGTGATGTTCTAAACTCTGAAATTTCCACCTCTACATTATTTTTTTTTTTTTTTTTTATTTCCCATATGTCGTGTACATATGTCTTTATTTTTTATTAAGACTATTAGTACATGGTTTAAAAGTTATTTCTGGGTTGTAACTAATTTATGTGAGCAGATCACAAAAGTTTTTTATTTTTGTAAGGATGTAGGGGAAAAAATCAAAATAGTAACAAAAATAATATACATTTAAATTAAATTAATACAATTATAGAGCAAAATATAGTAAAGTAAACATAAATGTAATAAAAATATAAAATACAAAAATAAACACATTAAACAAAAGCAAAGAAAAAAAGTTGTATTGAGATATATATATATATAATTTCGAATTTATTCAACCAGATCCACTGGCCTTGTCCTCTGTAACCTGCGTCTGCATTGTAGTTCCTGTATTGGTAGTAGATTGACACCAACATTTGGGTGTTTGGTAAGCTTGGTCTGGTAGATACGACTTATTTTTGTAATCTCCTCTGTTACTGTTGGAATATTAAGATCACGATGCAGATCATTGTTAGTTATATACCACCCAGCCTTGGTGATCATGCGAATTATTTTTGATTGTTGTCTTTGTATTATGTCTGTATTTGATTTTTTGGCCGTTCCCCAGATTTGTGCTCCGTACGTCCAGATTGGTCTTATAATAGCTTTGTAAATCAGTATTTTGTTTTCTAATGTTAATTTTGATTTGAGCAGCCAATATAATTGACTAATCCTCAGCTTGATTTGATCCCGTTTTTTAAGTATATGGTATTTCCAGTTGAGTTTGTTATCAATATATAATCCTAGGTATTTGACTACGTTTTCAATTTTTACGTCAGCTCCGTCAATCTTTATACGAGGTGGTGTGAATTTAGTTTTAGTTGTATATATAACATGTACTGTTTTGGTATTATTTACTTTTATTTGCCACTTTTCAAACCACCTTAGGGTAGTATCCAGATGCTGTTGTAGTTTGGATGTTGCTATGTTTACTTGTCTATGTGCGCTAAGTATTATAGTGTCATCAGCAAATGTGGCTATCATTGAAGCGTCGTCATTTGGTGTTGGTATGTCCGCTGTAAAGATAGTGTATAATAACGGTCCTAGTACACTTCCTTGTGGTACGCCTGTTTTGATTTTTCTTAATGTGGAATATTCATCTGAGTACTTAACGAAAAAATGTCTTTCTGTGATATAGTGTACTAATATCTGTAGTACGTTATGCGGGAATATATTGCGCAATTTTCTGATTAGTCCTTTGTGCCAAACTTTGTCGAATGCCTTTTCTACATCTAGAAAAACTCCTATACAGAACTTTTTGTTGTCAAGATCGTTTAAAATTTTATGAGTCACACGATGGATTTGTTGTATGGTCTAGTGTTTTCGTCGAAAGCCAAATTGGTGGTCAGGTATTATATGTTTGCGTTCTATAATAGGTAACAGTCGCTGGCACAGGAGCTTCTCGAATATTCTTGACAGCAGTGGAAGTAAGCTAATTGGTCTATATGATGCTGGATTATATACGTCTTTACCAGGTTTTGGAATTGCAATGACTTCAGCCACTTTCCATACTTTAGGAAAGTAATTTAGTCGAATTATCGCGTTGAAAATATTGCGTATGTATACCACTGCTTGAAGTGGTAGCTCCCTTAAAAGTTTTCCGTCAATTTTGTCATACCCGGGTGCTTTTTTGGGCTTTATGTCATGCTGTATACATTTGAGTATTTCATTTGTGCATATTTTTTTTAGGCGAGTTGGCTGGGGAGTGACTGTCGAGTTTATATGACAGTCATCTTCGTTGATAGTTTCATCAGCAAATATTTTTTCATAATAATTCGCTAGAACTGTCGCCTTGTCTAGGTTCGTTACTGCCCATGATCCATTGTCCATTTTTATAGGTGCCTGGTGTATTGTTTTATTTGTCAGTTTTTTTGTAGCTTTCCACAGGGAGTAGTCGGTAAAGCTTGTCGGAGTTAGCCTCTGTAAATACTTCGTGATTTCATAATTTTTCTGATGTTGGAGATATTTCTTAATTTCTTTAGTTGCCTTGTTATATTTATTTTTCGCATCGGGGGATCTGCAAATGGTCCATGCTTTTTTTAGTTTTCGTTTTGTGCATATCAATTTGCGAAGCGCAGGGGGTGTGTATCGCTTTGCATGGTGTATTATCTTGTCCGGAGTTGCTTGCAATACTGCCTTCTCAATGGTATCGTTTAGTTGGACTATAGCTGATTCTACGTTGTCGGGTGATCTCAGTGGAATGCTTGTATTTAAGTTTGTGTTAATGTAGTCTCGATAGGTATCCCAGTCAGTTTTGTTGTTGTGCCATAGTTTGGACTTGGTTGTGTTCACTTCAGTTGAATTAAGTTCGAGTAGTATAGGTGTATGGTCTGACGATAGTTCCAGTCTTGATGTTATGACACATTTATTTAAGTCTATGTCTTTGAGTATATAAAAGTCAATGAGGTCTGGCTTTTTATTTTTGTCTGTTGGCCAATACGTGGGTTCGCCAGTACTAAGATGTTTAGCTTTTGCTAACAGCAGTGCACCCTGTAGGTTTTTACCTTTCTTGTTTGATATTCTGGAGCCCCAGTCTGTATGCTTCGCATTGTAGTCGCCTGCAGCTATAAAACGGTGTCCGAGAGTTTTTAAGAAGTCAAGGTATTGCGACTGCGAGATATTGTGCTTTGGTGGGCTGTACACGGCTGTTATTCTTAGTGGTCCGGATGAGTCCAAGATTTGTATGCTTGTCGACTGGATATAGGTTTCTTGGAATGGAAGCAGTACGTTATGTTTAATGTTTTGTTTAATAATGATAGCAGTCCCACCGTGTCCTGTACCGTCGGGATGGCATGTGTGGTACATCTTGTATCCACTTATGTTCATGTGCTGGCTACTTGTATAGTGTGTTTCCGATATCAAAGCAATGTCAATGTAGTTGTTGTGTAGGAGAAGCTGTAGTTCATTGAGGTGATTTTTTAATCCGTTTGCATTCCAAGTTAAAATTTTTATTTTAGTGTCCATTCTTGTTGTCGAGTTTTGTCAATAGTACTGTTGTGATGTTAATCATATTACTCATTTGTTGCGCTAGTTGTTTTATTATATCTTTTATTTCCGCTAAATCTTTTGAAAATTCAGTCTTTTTTTCTGTGTTTTCACTAGTCTCGTTTTTGTTGGATTCGTTTTTGTTGCTTTCGTTTTTGTTGTGTTCCTCATCTTTTTGTTGAGGTTGTAACTGATTTGTGGGGTTTCTACGGTTACTGGCTGCTGTTTGGGCGTACGTTATTCCAATTTTGACTTTGTTTGATGTCTGTTCTACTACCTGATGGTCATCTTTTTTATCGTCTTTCTCTTTTAGTGAGGGAAATCTTTTAATTTTTAGATGTTTGTATACGTCACATCCCTTATAGTTGGCTGTGTGTGAGCCGCCACAAAGAGCGCATTTAATTTGATCTTCACTTATTAGTTTGCAGTCAATAGTTTTGTGCTTGCCAGCGCATTTCACGCAAATCGGGTCTTTGGTGCAGAAATTTCGTGTATGACCATATTTTTGGCAGTTTGAGCACTGAGCTACCGTGCGTTTGTGGTGTGGTGGCTCAAATATGACTTTGGTACATAGGAGTGTTGTAATATTAAAGATTTCTCTATTATTTGCTTTGGCTTTTAGTTCAATGAAAAATAGCGGCAGTGGTTTCTTTGTCAGTTTTTGTTGTACGTTGTGTATATTAATAACATCGTGGCCTAGTTCCGATAGCTCGTTCTTAAGTTCGTCAAGGTCAGTGGCGTAGTGCATATTCCTAAGTACTGTTTTGAATCCCCGCTCCTCTTTCGGCTTAAAGGTGTAGTATTTTGTTTTGTTTTCCCTGAGCATCTTAACCACCGCCGAGTAGTTCGACGAGTCATTTGTCTGTACGCATACTTCGTTGTTTTTAAGTGTTTTTAAAATGTAGTTTTGTTGTATTATGTTTTTCAGAGCTTTGTTTAGTACGTTAATTTGTTCTACGTCCTGTACGTATATTGGTGGTGGCTTGTGTATTTTAGTAGGTGGTCGAGGTTGATTTGGCGCATTAGAATTTGCTTCTGTACCACTGCCGTCTTCAGCCGTTTCGTCTTGTGAGAGGAGTTCGAACCTGTTATTAGTGTTAGGCGCGCTCAGCCAGTACTTTTGGAGTGTTGTTTGTGTTGTCGTTTGTGTTTGAGTTTTTGTCCTACTTTTTTTACTATTGCTATTTTGTTCGGAAGTGTTGTTGGGAGAGAGCTTACTACGGTTGCGTTTTATTTTTGACTCTTGTGGGTTTTGTTTGGTTGAAGTTTGTACTTGCGTGTTTGATGTCTTTTCTCTGATCAATGTTGTTGCCGAAGAGAGGGAGCAAATTGGCATTGTAGCTGAGAAAGATGACGTGGTGGTTGTTGTAATTAGTGAGTTGGCAGCTGATGTCTGCGTTGTGGTGGTTGTTGTTGTTGTTGGTTGGAACGAGGAGAGTGGCGTCGTTGGTGAAGCGCATTGTGCACTCCACGGCAGAGGCTGCATATTACCTGCTGCCATGGAACAGCTGACAGTTAGTTGAGTGGTAGAGCGAGAGGCTGCGTTTGTTTGGATTGATGATCCGTTATTGTTTTCTCTTTGGGAGTGTGTAGCTGTTTGATGTATTGCGGGAGAGCAAGAACGCGCTCTCTCGAAATTAACGGGAAGTGAGGCTTGGTGTGAGTCACTGATGTTGATGCTGTTGTTTGAACCGCTTGTTGATGTGCCAAGGTATTCGTTGTTGTTACTTCTGCGGACAGCTGTTTGAGCGTGGGGTACGCTCATGCTGTTCCTTGATGGATGATTTTGTTTTTGCGAGCTGCCCGCAGTCGGGGGACTGCGTTCAACAGGCATTTTGAGATAAGAACAATTGATTATCTTGTCTCTTGATTTAGTTTTTTGTGTTGTTAAATTCGGAAAGCGAAAGGAGACGACTAGTCGACTTGACAGTGCACTTGCGAAT
>JAWNKX010001030.1:0-22273 GCA_035041755.1 Cacoxenus indagator | reverse complement strand
TGTCTAGTCGTAGAACGGTCATTGATGCAACTTTTATTTATGTTAGCATTAACTCACCTTTCTTACTTAGAATGATTAACTTTAGTGTACCAGTACGTTCAACTAAAAACTATTTTTCTCTTCCCTTTTGTAGAGCTTCTTATTTGCAACATGATCCATTCTATGTCTTATGCAAATCTTTTAATACCCACTTTGCGTTTGCTGCTCCTCCCGCCTCTTCTTATGTTATAAGAACTAAATTGTTGGCATCGTTGAATTAATGCATAACTTATTTTCTAAACTGGTAACCTGCATTTTTTCTCCTCGTTTGAATAGTCTATGTCATTATAGGTATTGAATTCTAAATATTAGCTTTAGTTTAATCTTGCATGCTGATTATGTTAGTGGCTGATGATGTTTTTATCTGTAGCCAAAAATTTAGTACGTAGACATTAGCTTTGGTATCGCATGATCACCAAAAAAATTAGCAATTAATAACAGCTGAATCTAGTCTATGTGACTGGGTTAATTTTGATGTCACTTGGGCCGGCCCCATGTGAGATAAACCAAACAACAAATAGTGTACGTGTGCAGTAATTAACGACTACGAGCGGTTTCATTTTCATCAGTTGTTTGATTTCACAGCTGCTTGTTTCGACCTGACTAACGCTAGGATTCACAAGCTTAAATATATATATTTACATGTGTAAATAAAATTAGGCATAGACAGACAAGTGCTTAAGAAAACATTCATATGCCCATTGGGCTTACTTATACCAGAGGGGAATTTCATCTCTTTTTTTTATTTTTTATATTTCTTCGCTTGCAAATATTCTTTCGTTTCGTTGCTGCAGTGGACATATGAAAGTACCCACGTTCATAAATACGCTTTGGCTTAGTGACTATTTATAATTTTTTCGGATTACCTTCTTGCTTTGTCTATCTATCTTGTGCAAAAAATACACATTTATACAATGTGCGCTTTCTTATGTCATTGGGGAGTTTTATCTCGTTTTTACATTGCTTCGCTTGCACATATTCTTTCGTGAACATACGAAACCACCCACGTACCTAAAGACGCTTCCTTCAGCTGTTATCTATTCATTTTAATTGATTTCGATTGCAATTTATTTACATTACTTATTTCGGTTGTGCAATAACAATATAAAGAGTATAAAAGAGTCGATTGAAGATTAGGCTAATTCGTTTAGCGCGCTTGAAGTCGAATGCTGCATGGAAATTTTGAATAAACACATTGACGACGGTTTACGTCTTCATTCTGGGATAGACGACATTAATTCAGATGAGTAATCTAGGTTAGATATAGAAGATCTGTGCGTCACCAAGAAGGCATTACTCACGTCATTATTGGCGCGTCCTAATCAGCAACCTCGTGCAGAATCAACGTTGCATGAAACATAATTTTAAAACAGACAATTCCAAAAGATGAAGTTGCCAAAGTTCAGAGGTAATTACCTTGACTATAAAAATTTTAGAAGAATGTTCGACAGTCTTATAGATAGTGATCAAGGATTATCGAATGATGAAAAATTAATTCACTTGCTTTCATGTTTAGAGAAGGATGCATTAGGCACTGTTGGGGTATTCCGAGTAACTAAAGCTAATTATAAAAAAGCGTTCTCAGCTCTTGATCGCGTGTTTAATAACAAATGTCTATCGTTTTTTGATGGAATTTCAAGACTTTTTACATTGCCAGTTATATCAAGTCCGTCTGCCTCATCTCTACGTAACATGGTTGACTTGGTCACTGGAATGTATATATATTTATTTTGAATTTTCCCAAAAGAAGAGTACATTGTCTATTATAGAAAAATAAATCGACTATTGTACAGATTAATATTTAGGACAAGTGGGTGAATTTTAATTTTACAATCAGTTTGTAAAGTAGTGTTGTGACTGGAATTTAACAATACTACATATTTTAACAATAAATAAACAATTAAACATAACACCAATGTTTAATTAATGAGTAAGTAATGTAATGAATTAATATATGTTATGTGAGGTCCACTGGTCTCACCATTTTTAATCTTCGTTGCCGTGTTAGTTCTTCTAATGGTAATGTGTTCACACCATTATTCGCGAAAGTTTGGAATATATGGGTCTCTGTTTTCTATAGCGGATAACATATCGCAAATGCAATTCTCATTTAAATAGTCATGTCACGGGTAGACTCGGAAATACGATCTAAATGGGAAGAAGTTGGGATTACCAGAATCTCACACTATGAAAGGACTGTGAAGCTGCATTTAACAAGCGATACCAGCAGTTGTCTTGGCTGGAGAATCGATTACGGGTCAGGCAATATTCACAAAATTTAATCGTCATTCTGGGTCAAAACGGAACATTAAAACGTCACTGTTCGTTTCGCAAGCAAGACATGTTCAAGATTCGATATGTGTTTTTTGTAAGGAAGAAGACCACTTTATACAAGCGTGTAAATCATTTTACGTTATTTCTGTCGCAATTCGTTTTAAATTCGCAAGAAGCTTTCCGTTTTGCATAAATTGTTTGAGCAAACGGCATGGTCTATCTTCATGCAAATTGAACCATTGTCAAGTTTGTGCTACGCATCACTACACTTTTCTTCATCGTTATGCTTCGGAAAATGAAATAGTAAACAACAGGGAATCCCAAACATTAACAGGTACACCTCAAGCGTTAGCGGTGTCGTCTGCAAATAGTGTCTTGACACCCGAAAGTTATGTTGTGATGCTAGCCACTGCGCTGGTCAGCAAGGTCAGAACCAGTACGCCAGAATTCTCGTGGACACCGGATTGCAAATGAATTCCATCACTGAAGATCTAGCCAAGAACCTACAATTAAAGAAGTACCGTAAGAACGTGAATATGTTGGGGATTTTAAATTCAGCCTTATCAGCTCATCATGTCGTACATACATCAGTTTCGTTGCGTTTAAATTCGTTCGAGTTAAGTGAAGAATTTATAGTCTTAAAATCAATCACATCACACTAATCAGAGAGATCACGTCGACCAGCAAAATGGAATTTCCCCAACCGCAGTATATATTAGAACATTTGTCCTCTTGATATCTTAGTTCGCAAATTCTGGGAGCTATAAAATACTCCAAATGCCAATGTATAAATGTACACCCCAGAACAAATGCTTTGCGAAAAATCGTTAATTGAAAATTTTGTCAGATTAGGTTTATCGTGTCAGTACCTTTTAAACCAAGCCCAAAAATTTTAGCAAATTCGCAAGTGCACTGTCAAGTCGACTAGTCGTCTGCTTTCGCTATCCGAATTTAACAATACAAAACTAAATCAAGGGACAAGTTAATCAATTGTTCTGGTCTCGAAGATGCCTGTTGAACGCAGTCCCCCGACTGCGCGCAGATCGCAAAAAAAAATCAGCCATCAAAAAAAAGCATGAACGTACCCCACGATCTAACAGCTGTCACCAGAAACAACAACAACGCATACCTTATAACATCCTCAAACCATTTCAAACAACAGCAATAACAACAGTGACTCTAACCAAGCTTCACTTCCCGCTAATTTCGAAAGAGGGAGTTCATGTTCTCCCGTAATACATCAAACAGTTCCACACGCACAAAGTGAGAACAATAACGTATCTCCAACACAAACAAACAAAACCCCTCACTCTACCGCTCAACTAACTGTCAGCTGTTTCATGACTACAGGTAATATGCAGCCTCTGCCGTGGAGTGCACAATGCGCGTCACCAACGACGCCACTCTCCTCTTTTCAACTACCAATAACAACAAAAACAACCACAACGCAGACACCAGCTGCTATCTCACTCCTAACAACAGCGACTACGTCAACTCTCTCAGCTACAAGGCCAGTTTGCTCCCTCCTTTCAACATTCAACTGAGCATTCAAGTACAAACTTCAACCAATCAAAACCCACAAGAGTCAAAAATAAAACGCAACCGCAGTAAGCTCTCTCCCAACAACACTTCCGAACAAAAAAGCAATAGTAAAAAAAGTAGGAAAAAAACTCAAACACAAACGACAACACAAACAACACTGCAAAAGTACTGGCTGGGCGCGCCTAATACAAATAACAGGTTCGAACTCCTCTCACAAGACGAAACGGCTGAAGACGGCAGTGGTACAGAAGCAAATTCTAATGCGCCAAATCAACCTCGACCACCTACTAAAATTCACAAGCCACCACCAATATACGTACAGGACGTAGAACAAGTTAACGTACTAAACAAAGCTCTGAATAACACAATACAACAAAACTACATTTTAAAAACACTTAAAAACAACGAAGTATGTGTACAGACAAATGACTCGTCGAACTACTCGGCGGTGGTTAAGATGCTCAGGGAAAACGAAACTAAATACTACACCTTTAAGCCGAAAGAGGAGCGGGCATTCAAGACAGTACTTAGGAATATGCACTACGCCACTGACCTTGACGAACTTAAGAACGAGCTATCGGAACTAGGATACGATGTCATTAATATCCACAATGTACAACTAAAACTCACAAAAGAAACTCCTGCCGCTATTTTTTATAGAATTAAAAGCTAATGCGAATAATATAGAAATCTATAATATCACCACACTCTTATGTACCAAAGTCAACTTTGAGGCACCACACCACAAACGCACGGTAGCTCATTGCTCTAACTGTCAAAAATATGGTCACACAAGGAATTTCTGCACCAAAGACCCGAGTTGTGTCAAATGCGCCGGCAAGCACAACGCAATTGAATGTAAATTAATAGGTGCCGATCAATTTAAATGCGCTCTTTGAGGTGGCTCACACAGCCAACTACAAGGGCTGTGAAGTCCATAAACACCTAAAAATTCAAAGATTTACATCACTCAGAGAGAAAAACACTAAAAGGGATGACCATCAGGCAGTAGAACAGACATCGAAGAAAGTTAAAATTGGATTAAAGTACGCTTAAACAGCAGATTTTTTTGTTTTTTTTATTTATTAACCTTTTTATTTAGTACTTATGTCTACTTAGACTACTAGTACATTGTTTAAATGTCGAGTGTAGGTGTATATAGCTTCTATGAACAGTTCATAGAAGTTATATAATGTAGTGAAATAGTAATTTCAATAATTAGTTCCTTTAATTTAGTTTACCAGATCAACTGGTCTTGTACTTCTTAGACGTCGCCTACACTGTAATTCTTTTTGCGGAAATAAGCTGACATTGACGTTCATGTATTGCGGTAACTTTGTTTGGTAAATCCGACTTCTTCTAGTTCTTTCCTCTGCTACTGGTCACGGTGTAAGTCGGCGTTTGTGATGTACCATCTTGCTTTGGTGATTATTCTTATTATTCGTGACTGCCGTCTTTGGATTATGGCGACATTTGATTTTTTGGATGTTCCCCATATTTGCGCACCGTATGCCCAAATGGGTTTGATTATGGCTTTGTATATCAAACGATTATTTTCTAGCGATATATCTAGGGTTAAGGAGCCAATAAAGCTTTCTAGTCTTCAATTTAATTTGTTCGCATTTTTGCTGTATGTGTGTATGTTTCCAATTTAATTTGTTGTCTATGTAAAGTCGTAGATATTTCGCATAGCCTTCTGTTTTAACGTCGACTCCGTCAACTATTAGAGGTTGTGCTACAAATTTAGTTTTAGTTGTGTAGATAACATGTATTTTCTTGCTGTTATTTATTTTAATGTTAGATTTACCAATTTAAGAGTGTTGTCCAAATTCTGTTGCAGTATTGCAGTTTCTACTTCAATGTTTTTGTGGGGACTTAGTAATTTGGTGTCGTCTGCAAATGTAGCTGTCATAGATGATTTTGGTCTTGGTCTGCTGTGAAAATTTTTTTTTATATTATTTTTTTTTTAATTTTCCCAAAAGAAGAGTACATTGTCTATTATAGAAAAATAAATCGACTATTGTACAGATTAGTTTTTAGCACAAGTGGGTGAATTTCAATTTACAATTAGTTTGTAAAGTCGTGTTGTGACTGGAATTTAACAATACATATATTTTAACAATAAATAAACAATTAAAGATAACACCAATAACACCATAACATAACATGAATAATTTTTGATTGTTGCCTCTGGATTAACTTTATGTTTGATTTTTTGGCAACTCCCCATATTTCGGCTCCATATGTCCAAATTGGTTTTATAATTGTCTTATAGATTAGGAGCTTGTTTTCAAGTGAGATGTTTGCATTTGGTTTGAGCAGCCAGTTCAGTTGTCTTACTTTCATTTTGATTTGGTCACGCTTTTTTTGTATATGGTGTTTCCAGTTTAGTTTACTGCCAATATATAATCCTAAGTACTTGGCTTCTTTTTGAATGGTTACGTCATCTCCGTCAATATTTATATGGATTGGTGTGAATAACATACATAACATAACATAAGTTATATTGAATAACAATAATAAGTTCAAAAAGTTTCTAAACAGTACTCTAAGAAGGCTATTTGTAGAGAAGAGTCAAACTTTATCTACAATTTAAAGACACAATAGACTGGAACAGGTTCTCCCAAAACATGAGATAAACTTACAGAAAACTAAGCTTAAACTGGTTAAAAAGCTAATTAAAGATTATTTTTCCATTGAAGTAAGTAGGCGTTATGAGAGTATGCTTACAAAAGTTGATCCCACGGACTCTCAATTTGAGATTCAACAAATTAAAACGAACTTCAACAGAAACAAATCTCAAGAGCTCAACCTAATAAAAATTCCTTGATCCGAGCTAACCCTCATAAAGATACTGGCTCTCTCAGTGAAAACATAGAAATAGATGACTCAAATAATATTATAATCAGGGATCGTGACAAAATCTTAAATCTAATTAGAACTTACTCCCCAAAGAGATTGATTATACTCACTCGCGTGCCCAAAACTATTTCAATAGATTTTTAAGACTCAAAAACCAACTCGAAACAGCCATTTCACCAAAACCTTTTTTAAGAATGTCAAAAAGGCAACCAATATTGATGGAAGTCAAACTGAAGACTACTCTGTTACAAAAAAACAACTGGAACACATATTTTCGAGCCTCAGAAATAAGACATCTTTCAGACTAGATACTAGGCACCTAAGGTTTTTTTTCCCCCCTTGAAATGTACCTGTCAACACAATTTGGACTCTTAGTACTACGTTTTCACAATGTATAGAGTGGTGACAGTAAAGCTTATATGGCTACTCTATAGAAGAGGAGATAAAATACAGTTGGCTTTAGAATAATGTTTGTTGTGGTAATTATTGAGTAGTTCTAATGCTAAATACATACATATGATTTATATTTTATTTTAGATTAGGTCGACAGGCCTTGACCGGCGAAGTCTACGTCTTTGCTGGAGCTCGCGAAGAGGCAGTGTATTCAGCTCGTTGTTAGTATGTTGGCTTACTTTTGTTTGGTATCTCCGACTTAAACTAGTTACTTCTTCAGCCACTGTGGAAATCTGCAAGTCTCTGTGTATGTCGAAGTTTGTGATATACCAGACAACGTTTATAATTTTACGTAGAATTTTCGATTGTTGTCTTTGTATTAATTGTAGATTTGTTCTTTTCGCAGACCCGGTAGTGTATTATTTCATTACGTTTTAGATAAACGGGAAGTCTCTCACGTAGTAGTTTTTCAAAAATTTTTGACAGCACGGGTGTGTGCTTTTTGACGGCAAGCTTATGGGTGTGTAGGAGGTAGCTTTTTTGTAGTCTTTCTCAGGTTTATAAATACCTATTATCTCGGCAACTTTTCATGCACTGGGGAAATATCTTAGTCTTAATACCGCGTTAAATAGATTTTGTATGTAGCCTAGTGCCTCCACAGGACATTCTTTTAGTAATAGTCCGTTTATTTTGTCTTCTTTCTTAGAGATCTTCTTTAGTGCTGCAGTTGAACGACTTCAGTTCAGAGGAGGTAGTGAGTCATCAGTGGTAGTATAATTCTCCGCAAATACACTCACGTAATAATTGGCTACTATTTTAGCTTTCTCAAGTTCTGTTCTAGCCCATGTCCAGTCGTCCATTTTAAGTGGTGTTTGATGAATTGTCGTGCTTGTCATTTTTTTGTCGCTTTCCACAGAGAATAGTCCGAGAATCCTTTTGTGTTTAAGTTTTGGAGATACTTTTCTAGTTGTTCTTGTTTTTGTTCGATAAAATATTTTTTTCAGTTCCTTGGCCGCTTTGTTGTAGTTTTTTTAGCATATGGGCCAAAGAGTATTCATTCATATAGAGGTTGCATTTCTCCCTTAAAAAAAAGGCAGGAGAGACTTGTCATGCACGATTAGAATCGGCCACTGATTCTGTACATCAACGAAATTGTTGGCTGTTCAACTTATGCAGCGTAACATATTGCTGTTGGTCTGCTTGGGTTTGCATAAACAAATTAGGCGGAAGTATGATATTCTAAGAAAATAAATACACAAGGAAGGCATAATATAAGAAAAATCATAGACACTATCCTCTTTCTTTGATTTTTGTTCAAAGTTTTTTATTTGTATGGTCTTTGAGAATATTCGGCAAACTGAGTGGAGTTTTCTTTAATTTATGAAATCGTTCTTTAGTAAACGAAATCGAGCCATAGCTGACTTGTATTTTGCCTATATCCATTTACATGAATGAAATGAAAATACCAGGCGTCCAGCAAAAAAGTAGGCATGATCACAAAGCAAAACCTTACAAAAATATTCCGGGTGATACTTACAACAAGAAACAAATACAATAATCTACACACACTATACCTACACAACACACTCAAACTTAACATATTTCGCAAGCAAGGGAGACAATGAAAACCAATACAATCTCATACACGTACCTCACCTACACAACAAAGTCACCCACACAATGGCAAGCTTTGATTTTTGACTTCAACTTCTTGAAGACAATTTTCGGTTGTGGCAGAAAACAAAATCAATTTCAAGAGCAAGTACAGTGAGTGCGCTTTTATTAAACAGCCAAAGAAACCCAAGTAAAATTTCTAACTACCGTCGAATTTCCATAGGTCGAATTATAAGTCGAATATCTCCATGACTCGAATTAAGTACGTTTATAGTGAAAAATTAATATAATATGTCTTCCATAACTCGAATATCCCCTAATTTGAACTTTTGTTATGAATTATGTTTATCCAAGATTTGGCAGTTTGACTGTACGAGAAATACGCACAGTCCGCAATGTTCGAGTCTCAATCGCGCAAAGCAAATTTCGTCACCCTTACTTTGTGTTGTGTTCTTTCCTCTTCTTTCCTTGTGATCGGATGAAAAAAAAACAAATGGTCTAGACATTGTTGTTGAGTGAGCGTAGCAAAAAAGAGGAATTTTTATTCCCGCACGCGCCCCACTTCACAACACAGTCATCAAGTCAATCTTCAATTGTCGTAGCAAATGTAGCACAGGTAAGGTCTCGAGCGCGTTTCGTTATTGAGTTTAAATTTGCGTGCACGCAAATAGTATACATATTCATATACGCAGGCAAATTTTTTTTCTTTGTCTTCCCTTATGTTCGGCAAATAAGGGAAAAACAAATGTCACACACTTTGTAGTTGGGCGATCAAAGGCAAAATGTATTGTATGTCTGTATTCGCAGTAGCGCATCTGGTTTGATATCGTTTTCACATGGGACACTTGCAGTTGCTTGCTGTTTTTTCTGTTTGTCTGCTAGTCAAGGTAGAATTAGCTGTACTCAACTTGGATTTCTGGACATACCTAGCGCAAAAGATGCCTTTTAAATCAATTTTACTTATTTACTGACTTCTTTATTTCTTTATTTTTAACAGCCCGAACGAATAATGTATTTTATTCATTAAAAGTCCCACACAAACCAATACCTAATAACCAATACCACCTAATTTGTTTATGCAAACCCAAGAAAACGCTGCTTAAGTTGAACAGCCAACAATTCTGTTGATGTAGAGAATAATTTTTTTAAGAGAGAAATGTAACCTCAATATGAATAAGTTCTCTCTTGTGTTTATACTCACAAATAAATTTTAAAAATCAATTTTAAAAATTTTCAATTTCAAGTTCATTATTATTATTATTATATTTATTAATTTTACTTTTGCTTATTTATTATTTATTTGATATATTAATTAATTTTTATGCTTTTAAAAATTTATCAAAAAAAAAGAAAATTATTTGTATTTTTTTATTTATTTTTGAAATTTATTTCTTTTTTCATTTATATTCATTTCATTTATTCATTTTGTGCTATTTTATTTGTCTTAATTTGCTTTCATTTTATTTATATTTTGTTACCTACGGTTTTAATATTTCGTGTAAAATGAGTTGCTGTATTCGGGCTTGCACCAACAAAGACAACTTTAATAAAGATAAGTTTAGAGGGGTCTCTTGTTGGATGTGCGATAGCATTGCCCACCTTAAGTGCACTGGATTGACTGGTCGTGACCATGACCGACTTTACGGTACGGCTAATCCTGCATCTGGTGGCATCAGGTGGTCTTGCCCCACCTGCTTCAAACGCCAGGGAGACTTCTCAATGTTGTACCACCCTATGTGAAATAAATACCACAAACTTAAAAAACTATTCACTGAGCTCGCCTCAGAGTTTGATGCTGGTGCAAAAATGTTTATGGAATACTCTTTTGACTCGACTCCAACGGCTAATCCAGTACACCTGCCGCCATTATCCCCTCACAATCTTGCGCCTACCACAGCGCCACTTATTCATTTTTCGTCTCCTCAACCTCAAATTCTCGTCATTTCCCAACAACTTGTTCTACTGCTTCCAAACCTTTACCCATTTACTCTTTTGAACTTTCTGCCCAATCGTCCCATCAGCCTCTAATTCCAGTAGCTCCTTCAGCCATTATCCCCTCTACTACTACTTCATCTTTTGCTTTCAACTTTCCCCCCACTACTTGTTCGTCTTCCTCTATTAGATGTCCTAATACTGTGACTTCAGCTTCAACTTCTCCAACTTTTTCTCCTTCTTCCTAACCTTTACCCACTTGTTCTTCTATACTCTCTTCTATATCTACCCAACCGTCCCATCACGTACCAAATCCAGTAGCTCCTTCTACCATTACTCCCTCTACTATTTCTTCATCTGACGCTTTCAACTTTCCCTCCACTACTGGTTTATCTTCCCCTATTCCCTGTCCTACTACTGTAACTTCTGCTCCATCTTCTACTAAAGTCTCTAGCTAGTTCTGTACTTTGCCTCCCTCTACTCTACCATCAACTTCATTGCCATGTACTTTGAAGGTGCTGCATTATCGTAAACATGTTTTTATTTCCGGGTTGGATAACGAGACAACCTGTGACGACGTTGCACGCTATATATCATCAAAAGCATCCAACCTTTCGAATATTAATATTTAATAGTTTAACTTTTCTAACCCTAGAGACGGCTCTTCTTTCAAGCTTTTAGTTGCTATGGAAGTATTTTCTGGCGCTAATTCCTGGCCTGCCCATATGGTGGTCCTTAAGTTTATTCCTAGGAAAAAAAAGTAGGAATTTGCAACCTTACCTTACAACCTTAACCTTACCAGTCACTGCTTCAGCTTCATCTTCTGCTTCTTCCAATGCTCCAAAAAACCAACACAACATTTTCAAAATGTTAGAGGGCTAAAGTGTAAACTTTCTTCATTTTATCTTATTGCTTTCGTTGAGACTTTGCTTCACCCTGATGTTCTAAACTATGAAATTTCCACCTCTACATTATTGGCGTCATTGAATTAATGTATAACTTACTTTCTAAACTTGTAATCTAAATTTTTGTTTGAATCGTCCATATCATTTTAGGTGTTAAATTCTAAATTAAGTCTTAGATTTAGTTTAATATTGCATGTTTATTTGTTAGAGGCTGATGATGTTTTGATCTGTAGCCAAATATTTAGTACGTAGACATAAGCTTTGGTATCGCATGTTCACCAAAGAAATTAGCTATTAACACCAGCTGAGCCCAGTCTATGTGACTGGGTGTATTTTGATGCCACTTGGGTCTGACCCATGTGAGATCAGTGTGTGGTCATTGCGTACCTACTAAGTCAATGTATAAAAAAAAAAATTTAAAAAAAAAAACCAACATATGGGATGAAGTACAGTAGGGATTATAGGGTTTTGTAGAAGGTGAAACTGAAGTTATAGTTGTAGGTAATGTAGTGGAAGAAAGATTGGAAGGGACGAATGCAGAAGTAGTAGATAGGATAAAGGTAGAAGGAGCAACTGGGTTTGGAGCAGGATGGGACGCTTGGGTAAGTAATAAAGAAAGTACAGAAAACGATTTTACATATATGTCGAAAACCAAATTGTAACTTTCCCACTTTACAAGTAAACAATATTTCAATAGAAATTGTAACTAATTTAAAAATCCTAGGCATAATATTCGATAATAAATTTAGTTTCATTCAATATGGTATATACTTACGAAAAAACCTCGAAAGTAGACTTCTTCTCTTTCTTCATTACTCCACCAGGGAGCAGAGGGCCTCCCACAAGTTTCTTCAATTTATTCATAATGGGGACTGTGGTGGTTTCGTCAATCAAAACTGCCAGTCAATGTACCATAATGGATGGTTTTGATGGTTTTTGGGGCAAATTAGGTGATTGGACTTAACATTATAAAATTTCATAGTTCTCAATTCTTCCATATTCATGTAAATACCCTTATAAATATTACTCGAGCACTAATTCTCTCCAAACGTGACTATGGACAACAAATTTGCGGGCTAAACTCAAACACCAACTTAAAAAGAGTACAAGTGCCATACCACAGAGCTGCATGACGATCCCTCAATACTTTCCTCAATACCCTCAATACTTTCAGCAACAGTTAAACTGATACGAAATTGATACCCCGCTTTATAAAACTTTCATGAAATCAATAAAGTTAAAGAAAAAATATAAAGTGGTATTAGGAATTCGACAGTATTCTCTGTTGTGTAAGCAGTTCAAAATTTCATCTGCCCCTCAAACAAAGAATAGTAAATTTGTCTCTGCAGCCTGGCTACTTCAAAAGTCGTCGTTTAATTTGAAGCTGCAGCAACACAAAAAAAGGGACACATGCATTTATTTATTTATTAACACTTTTTCTTGGAAAAACATGCGAAACTTACTGACCGAAAATTGCCTTTACTGACCACTGCCTTTGCAGTCGTCGATGATGGCGATTTAATTATATCAGAAGGCTTACTTCCCTATTCACTGCCGAAGCGTTTGCCGTTTCAAAAGCCTGCAGATTTGCCCATGCCAACAGAGGACAGTCTGCACCGACAGTCTGTCAACCATCATAACGGTACACAACTTAAAGTGCCTGAAAAAAATAGTATTAGATATCCGTAACTTATGCATCCAAAATATAAACAATACTTTAACCATCTCATTAGATCAAAGACTCGAAGGTCATGGTAGCTAGTACTCCTTTCCCCTTTTAGATGTATTATTATATATTAGATCTAAACTATAAAAATAAAAATTAAAAAAATATTACTCATACACATATCGAAAACTTTACTAACATTAGGGAGAAGGCTAATTGGTCGGAAATTTTTAAACAGCTTCTGTCTTTGTCTTTTTGGGGACTAGTACTACATTAGCTATCATCCATTTTTCAAGGAAATAGGAATTATTTAGCAGATTGTTAAAAATTGAGCAGTATTCTGCAATACATTTCTCTAGAATATTTTTTAGAACCACATAAGGTGCAAGTGAAGTGTTAAGTCGATTGATCGTCTGCTCTTGCACTCCGAATTTAACTCCGATCACAAGGAAAGAAGAGGAAAGAACACAACACAAAGTAAGGGTGACGAAATTTGCTTTGCGCGATTGAGACTCGAACATCGCGGACTGTGCGTATTTCTCGTACAGTCAAACTGCCAAATCTTGGATAAATATAATGCATAACAAAAGTTCAAATTATGGGGATATTCGAGTTATGGAAGACATATTATATTAATTTTTCACTATAAACGTATCCAATTCGAGTCATGGAGATATTCGACTTATAAAACATTGACCTACGAAAATTCGACGGTAGTTACAAATTTCACTTGGGTTTCTTTGTCTGTTCAATAAATGCGCACTCACTGTACTTGCTCTTGAAATGGATTTTGTTTTCTGCCACAACAGAAAATTGTCTTCAAGAAGTTGAAGTCAAAAATCAAAACTTGCCATTGTGTAGGTGACCTTGTTGTGTAGGTATAGTGCATGTATGGTGTATAGTGTATGTGTTGGTTTTCTTTTTCGCCCTTGCGCGCAAAGTGTGATAATTTTGAGTGTGTTGTGTAGGTATAGTGTGTGTATAATATTGTATTTGTTTCTTGTTGTATGTATCACCCGGAATATTTTTGTATGATTTTGCTTTGTGATCATGCCTACTTTTTTGCTGGACGCCTGGTATTTTCATTTCATTTATGTAAATGGATATAGGCAAAATACAAGTCAGCTATGGCTCGATTTCGTTTGTTAAAGAACGATTTCGTAAATCAATGAAAACCACACAATTTGCTGAATATTCTCGAGACCATACAAATAAAAAAGTTTGAAAAAAAAAAAATTAAAGAAAGAGGACAGTGTCTCTGATTTTTGTTTTTATTATGTCTTTCTTGTGTATTTATTATCTTTGAATATCATACTCCTGCCCAATTCTTTTATGCAAACCCACGCAAACCAACAGCAATATGTTACGCTGAATAAGTTGAACAGCCAACAATACTGTTGATGTACAGAATCAGTGTCGGATTCTAATCGTTTCTGAAGAGTCTCTCCGGCCATTTTTTAAGGGAGAAATGTAAGCTCTATATGAATAAGTTCTCTCTAGTTGACACTCTCAGCTACACAGAGATAAAATTGGAAAGAGAAAAGTGAGGTTAGTTATTAGTCATTAAAGAAGATCTTCCAAGGGGGCAAAGAGGAAATACAGTTGTTCAATAATAAAAACTGCTTATCGAGAGCAAGAAGGAAACAGAAAAAGACTAAAAAAGCAAAAACAATTTAAAGGGAGAACAAAGCAAAAAAAAAAGAGATTGAACTTAATATACAGGAAAGCCAATTTTAAGTGTTGTACTTGCCAAAATAATTAAACAATGTTAAGCATAAAATGTATATTATATTATTTATATATATATATAAATAAAAGTAAAGATCGAAAACAACAATAGACAAATCAGTTGCCTAATGCTAGTCAAACTGCGGAGCAGATGTAAAACAAACGCGTCTGTTAAGCACAAACACAACAAGAGAACTAGGCCATTGCACCTTACCATACCTTAAATAATCTTCACCTTCTGAGTCTTTCACAGCTCCAAAAAACTTACTTCACATTTCTTTTCTAATCTTTCTAAGAGTAACTTATTAGCGTCTTTGAATTAATGCCAGCGCTATTTGCGTAATTTACTTTTTAAACCTCTAACATAATTTTTTTTATAGTTGTTTGAAACTTTATTTTCATTGAATGTATTGAACTCTAAGTTGAATATTTGCTTTATTTTTATTAAACCAGCTTTTCTTATAAAGCATACAAGGCAGCGAGACTTGCTTGAGACAGTCCTTGGTATCGGAGGTTTCGGAGACCTCATTACCAACCTTGACGGAGCTACATGTATTACTCTGCGTTGTTCTGCAAAGTCGTATTAATTTCGCAGGAAAACCAACCAGGCATGGCAGCATAGAGGCCGCAACCAGATCATGCCGTTCTGGATGGCAGCTGTAGTATATGTCGCAGGAGATCTTTTTTATACAACCTGGTCCTATCCATCGCATTTCCTGGATAGCAGTAATGTCAGCCTTACACATACTGAGGGAATCTACTAGTTGTTGAGCAGCACCTCGTCTGTAAAGTGTTCCTACATTCCACGTACATACTCAAAAATCATTTTTTTTTACGTATGCTATGGTCGTCAAGGTTAGTGGGTATCCCTCCCGAGGCTATTTTTGCATCTTTCATTGATATTAAATTTTTCTATGGGTGGATATCAAGTACTGTGCCACAACCTAATTTTGGTTTGATTTCAGGAAACCCGCCCCACACTTCAGTTTGAAACGGATGTTAGAGAGCAATCCAGGAGAAACCGCGAGCACTCGCATTCCTCCGCAAACTGAGGATTAATTAATTATATCGGCTACTCAAATCAAAATTATCACTAGAAAATAAATTTCTCATTCACCAAACTATAAAAAGAAAATCTGGACTTACGGAACACAAATTTGGGGAACGGCCACAAAACCAAATACAGCAATAACACAAAAAGACAACAATCACAAATCATTCGTATGATCACCAAGGCTGGGTGGTACAGCACTAACGCCGATCTGCATAGTGATCTAAATATTATATTATTATTATAAACAAAATAAGTCGTATCTACCAGACGAAGCTATCTCAACACCCAAATGTTGGTGTCAACCTACTCACAGTACACGAACTTCAGCGCAGATGCAGGTTATGATTACAACGCCCGTGGATTAGGTAAAATTAGGGTTCGCTTGTGGTTGATTGTGCTTAACAGACGTGTTTTGAATCTGATCCGCATTTTGATTTTGATTAGAATTTGGCAATTAATTTGTCTATTGTCGTTTATCGTTACTAATATTTATTTTCTTTCCGGTGTTAAGTGAATTTAAAAGTGAATTTATTTGTGGTGTATGGCTCATTTCACCAGTATAAATTTTGTACTTACCAATGTTTAATTATTTTTGGCAAGTACAACGCTCAAATTTGCCTTTCCTGTGTATTGAGTTCAATCTCCTTTTTTTCCTGGTTTGCTCTCCCTTTAAATTAGTTTTTGCTATTTAAGTCTTTTTCTGTTTCCTTATTGCTCTTTATACAGTAGTTATTATTTTTAAATAACTGTATTTCTTTTTTTTTCTCTGGGAAAATATTATTATTCAACTTACTTTTCTCTTTGCAATTCTATCTCTGTCTAGCTGAGAGTGTCAAAATTTGGGCTTAAGTCGTTGTGCTTTTTTTGCACAGTGTGTTGATACTAACAAATAAATTTTGAATATAAATTTTAAAAAAAGTGTTCACTCTCAAGTTTATTTTATTGTTATTATTTTATTTATTTATTTTATTTTTGCTTACTTATTATTTATTTGATATATTCATAAATTTTTAATTTATACCAAAAAAAAATTTAAAAAAATTTTTTTTTATTTAACTTTTTTAAAATTTTTTATTTAATTTTTTATTTTTATTTTTACTTTTTTTATTTTATTATTATTATTATTATTTATATTTTTATTTTTATTTTTTTTTTAAATTTACTTCTTTTTTCACTTATTTTTATTTTATTTATTCGTTTTTTTCCTATCTTATTAATCTTATTTTGCTTTTATTTTATTTAATATCTTGTTTCTATACTTCGCGCAAAATGAGTTACTGTATTCGGGATTGCACCAACAAGGACAACTTTAATAGAGATAAGCTTAGAGGTGTCTCTTGTTGGATGTGCGATAACATCGCCCACCTTAAGTGCGCTGGGATGACTGCTCGCGACTTTGAGAGACTTTCGTCTCTCTTGACCATACTGAAAACATTGAATTTATCTGCGTCAAAATTTCATTCTCTAAATTTAACATTTTTATTACTTGTTCATATATTCCTCCTTCATCGTCCGACTCAGTCTACTTGGATCAAGCGAAAGCTATCCAGAATGTATTAAAGCTCATTAATGACGCTGATATTTTGCTTGTTTTGGGTGATTTTAATCTTCCCTCTATTAATTGGATTTCTTTTAGTGACTCCAATATCGTTCTTCCTTCTGTTGGCAGCGAGTTCGTTGATTTATTGCTGGATCTTTCTCTCCAGCAAATAAACCACATTTCCAACATCAAACATTGTATGCTAGACCTAGTGTTTACTAACTGCCATGAAAATACCTCACTGTCGAGATCCTCTCCATTGTCAATTCCAGAAGATACCTATCACCCCACTCTTGAGGTGACACTAACTCTTGACCAACTTCTGTCTGCATCTGATTCAACTTGTGCTAAACCAAGACAAGCTTTTAATTTTAAACATACTAATTTCAATCGTCTCAACTTATTGCTTGCTTCCACGGATTGGTCAATATTAAGTTCTTCTTCAAGTATCAATGCTGCACGACTATGTTGGATTATATCAATAAATGTATGCCTAAAGTACATGTTACCAATGATTCTAAGCGTCCGCCTTGGTTTTGTATAAATTTGGTCCGTCTAAAAAATATTAGAAATCGGTTATTTAAAAAACTTAAACGCTCTTGTTCCGCAACTGATTATGCAAGTTATGCCGCGGCTCGTAGTAAATTCAACATTTTTAATCAATCTTGCTATAGTAGATATTTGCGCAAAGTAAAAGTAAATATTACTCGAGATCCCAAGAATTTTTTTTAATTCATCAAAATCATTAACAAATCAGAGTTATTTACAACTAGTATGGAGTTTGATGGAGTTGCAAGTAGCTCTGATGATGGGATTGCGAAACTTTTTGCTAAATTTTTCCAGGGCATCTACTCTAATAATGCCTGTGGAAACAGTTCTACTTACCCTTATAAAATTGATGAATTTAATCACTTCTCTTTGCCGTTTATTGACGACAGTATTATTTTACGATATCTAAAATTGGTTAAACCTTCTTTTTCTCCTGGTCCGGATAATATTCCTAGTTGTATCTTAAAAAGCTGTGCTGACAACTTATATATTCCCCTTTGTACCACATTTAATTTATCCCTTATTACTTCGTCTATGCCAAGTGGTTGGAAAGAATCCTATATAATTTCCTTATTCAAAAAGGGTAGTAAGTCTGAT
Organism: Cacoxenus indagator; assembly: GCA_035041755.1. NCBI lineage: Eukaryota > Metazoa > Arthropoda > Insecta > Diptera > Drosophilidae > Cacoxenus > Cacoxenus indagator. The sequence continues at coordinate 3,578 of JAWNKX010001030.1, read as the reverse complement.
ATATCGAACTACAGAGCTATTGCCAAGCTGTGTGCAATTCCTAATTTGTTTGAGCAGATTATCACTGATCATCTACAGTTCTATATTCGCCCATTATTGAGTATATCTCAGCATGGTTTTGTAAAGAACCGTTCAACGGTAACCAATCTGTTGGAATTTACTTCTATTGTCAATCACAACTTTTCGGTAGGTAGCTAAACTGATGTTATCTACACCGACTTCAGTAAAGCTTTCGACACTGCATCCCATGCCTTGCTCATAACCAAACTCAAAGCTTTTGGTTTCCCTTCTCCACTGATCCGATGGCTGGCATCTTACCTTGATCATCGCACTCAAAGGGTACTTTTTAAGTCTTCAATATCGAAGTCTTTAAAGGTAACATCAGGTGTTCCCCAAGGCAGTCATTTGGGGCCTTTGCTTTTCAACATATTTATTAATGATCTACCTACCGTCATCAAACACTCTCAGATTTCAATGTATGCAGATGATTTAAAACTATGTTTCCGCCTTAATACCGTTCTAACGGTATTTTCCTTCAGAGTGACATAACTCTTTATCTCGTTGGTGTTCCAAAAACTATTTAATCCTCAATACCAATAAATGGAAAGTTATGTCCTTTTCTCGCGGAGCCCTTATTTCAAATTCTTATTACATTGACTCAAATACTTTAGATCGTATTTCCAAGTCTAACGACCTTGGTATTTTGATGGACTCGAAGTTACATTTCGGTACCCACATTTTCAGTTCGGTCTCTAAAGCTAGAGGTGTCCCTGGCTATATTAAACGCTGGTCTAAGGAATTTGATGATCCGTATACTACCAAAGTACTATACACTTCACTGGGAAGACCTATTCTGGAGTATGCGTCTTGTGTCTATGATCCTCAATATCAGATGTATATTGATCGTATTGGGTCGGTGCAAAAGCAGTTTCTACTTTTTGCTCTCAAAAACTTGCACTGGGATCCGAATGCTTGCATACAATCTTATCGGTGTCGTCTCAAATTGATCAACCTCCCTACCTTGTCTAGTCGTAGAACGGTCATTGGTGTAACTTTTATGTATAATCTCATTTATGGTAGTATTAACTCACCTTTCTTACTTAAAATGATTATGAGTGTACCAGCACGTCCAACTAGAAACTATTCTTCTATTACTCTTCCCTTTTGTAGAGCTTCTTATTTGCAACATGATCCATTCTATGTCTTATGCAAATCCTCCTCCCACCTCTTCTTAGTTATAAAAACTAAATTGTCATTGAATTAATGCATTACTTATTTTCTATACTGGTAACCTAAATTTTTCCTCCTTGTTTAAATTGTCTATATCATTTTAGGTATTGAATTCTAAATTAAGTCTTAGATTTAGTTTAATATTGCATGTTTATTAGAGGCTGATGATGTTTTTATCTGTAGCCAAATATTTAGTACGTAGACATTAGCTTTGGTATCGCATGTTCACCAAAGAACTTAGCAATTAACACCAGCTGAGCCCAGTCTATGTGACTGGGTGAATTTTGATGCCACCTGGGCCTGCCCCATGTGAGATCAGTGTGTGGTCATTGCGTACCTACTAAGTCAATATAAAAAAATAAAAATAAAAAAAATAGTAATAATAAAAAAAGTTATATTACAACAGATATGTCAATAACTTTGTTTGTTTTTAATAAGCTGTATTTTATATATTTAATTGATATGAAACACCTTTAGTTTCGGTAGAGTGAATTTTTAAAGTGAGGTCGTCGCGTTATAGCATCATCGCGTCATAGCATATTCGTTCTTCGTTAGCACTGTATCTGTAAATGAAAGTGTAATAAAAACAACAAAAAGAGGAAGGGCACACCCTGCTGTTTTTTTTTTTCGTGAAGAAAAATTAAATAAATAACTTAAATTTAACTTGCATTTATACCTATTTTTGAGCAAGATATTTCGAAAAATCGAAGTTAAATAATGCTAAGTCTACCTTTACCAACAGGCGAACAACAAAACTGCAGTGTCCCATGTGAAAACAAAATCAAACCAGCAAAAACATGGCGTGTGACATTTTTTTTCTTATTTGCCAAACATAAGAAAAGACAAAGAAAAAAGATATGCCTCGTTCAGGAATATGTATACTTATTAAGTGCACGCAACTTTGAACGCAACAACAAAACAGCCGCTCTCTTCGGGACTTGACTTCGGACATATTTGCTATGACAATCGAAAATTTACTTTGATTGTGTTGTGAAGTGGGGTGCCCCGGGAATAAAAATTCCTTTTTTATGCTTTGACGCTTTTGTAAACGAATTATCAACTATGTGAACGTTAACTGCATTCACACACTCACTCTGAAACGCATTTTATTTGCTGCCAAAACCGAAAATTTGTGTTGTGTAGGTTTTGCTTCTGTATAAGATTGTATTTGTTTCTTATTGTGTTCTTTTATTTTTATTTTTTTATATTTTTTTTATATATTTCATTTTTCTGTTATTATTAGAACAACTTCAATTAAATTGTATATACAAAAATTAACAAAACAACTTAAATAATAATTGGGGATATAGCATTGTGTATTAAAAGCATCTATTACGGATGTCGGCAGGGTGCGATCTTCTCAGCCGTCTCGCCACCCTAACTCCTCCCATCCTGCGTCGTTTTGGAAGCCGTCTTGCTAGTTTATTTGGCTGATTTTTTAACCTCTCTATATATTTTTTGGCCTGACGATTTATCACATCGCCAATTATCGGTATTTTTAAGTCATTTTGAAGGTCCGCCGTTCGCATGAACCAAGGGGCACCAGTAAGCATATGCAATGTCTTGGCCTGCAGTACTCTCACCTTCGTGATGTTTTAGCTCGCTGCTATACCATACACCTGCAAACCTTATCACCAAGCAGGACCAATTATGGTTTTGTATATGTTCACCTTATTTCCAATTTATTCTTGCTAGTTAAAAGCCAATGCAATTTACTAATCCTCTGTCTTAAGGATTTAGTGATACTTGAAATATGTGTCTTGAAAGTTAGCCGCCTATCCAAATATCCACCTGGTTTCCAATGAAAACGGACAGAAATCCGGCCGTAAGGCGTACGTCACATTGGCACATTTTTTTTGTTAATGCAAATGTTCCAACGGCGTGTACAGTTTTCAAAAATATACAGGTATTGCTGCAGTGAGTCTGTGGTTTCCTAAATGCTCTTGTTTCTGACGAGGATGGCCGTATCGTCTGCAAACGTGGCAATGATCAAATCCAGGGGATCCTTCAGTGGTATTTCTGACCCAGTGGGCATGTCGTGCGTGAACAGGGTATAGAGTGAAGGCCCAAAATCGCTACCCTGGGGTACACCTGCGTAAATAGCCTTGATGCTAGATTCCACACCATCCAGTACCACTGAGAAGGTCCTGTTCTCAAGGTAGCTGCGCACGATTAACCATAGTTGAGGCGGCAAGAGATTCTTGAGCTTACTGAGCATCCCGTCGAGCCAAACTAGGTCGAAAGCCTGCTTTATGTCAAGATACGCTGCTGCCACGTACTCCTTAGCCTCAAATCCTTCGAGAATAAAGTTTACAACCCTATTCAGCTGCTCTGGAGTTCCGTGGTAC